>ML273908.1:0-17151 GCA_005239495.1 Nicotiana undulata | reverse complement strand
GTGCTGGATATTGATAGCGTGGTCATACTTCACGGTGAGCTGCTTTCCCGGCGACTTCCTAGCAGCACCCTGGATTTCTTTGTTATATTTATCTGTCCATGTCATTCAGACGGAGACTCTGTATATATTGTAGTCGTTATATATTCAGTAGTTGCCCATGACACTCGTGACACTAGTTCCTGGCACACACGCGGTGTATATTTTTTGGGGTTTTGGGATGTATATGTATGTGTACGTATTATTTCGTCTTTGTATCTACTATGACTTTACCTTCACTTAAGGCTGGTATCATGTTAGTTGTTATAAACTGGTAATCTTTGACTTGTTTAATTAGATGGGAGGGGTATCACTTAGTGTAAATTGTGTTGGCTTGCCTAACCCCGCCGTTGGGCGCCATCACGACTCGGATTAGGATCCTGAGTCGTGACAATGATATATTTTTGCTTATGTGAATCGTCGTCGGTTTTGGTTTTTAGGTTATTCGGGATTGATTTGGAAGAATGATTCTCAACAAGGGAGCTTTAAAATTTAAAGAGTTGACCGAGTATGACATTTTAATATTTGATCTCGGATTGGAATTTTAATGGTTTTGTTAGCTCCGTTGGGTGATTTGAACTTAGGGGTGTGTCCGAATTTTTATTTGGAGGTCCGTAGTTGAATTTGGCTTGAAATGGCGAAAGTTGGATTTTTTGGAAAGTTTGACCGAGAGTGGACTTTTTGGTATCGGGGTCGGATTTCAATTCCGAAAGTTGGAGCAGGCCCGCAATGTCAAATGTGATTTTTGTGCAAAATTTAAGGGCAATCAGACGTGATTTGATAGGTTTCGGCATCAGTTGTGGAAGTTTGAAGTTTCAAGTTCATTGATTTTTGGATTGAGGTGTGATTCGTCGTTTCAATGTTGTTATGTGTGTTTTGAGGCCTTGAGTAAGTCCGTGTTATGTTATGAGACTTGTTGGTATATTTGTACTTGGTCCCTAGGGGCTCGGATAGGTTTGGGTTGTGTTGTGCTCGTTTTTTTATGTTTCGACCTTGTTTCTTTAAGCATAAAAGGTACTACATTAAGAAAATGAGCTTCAATTTCTGTTTTTATTGAAGTATTAGATCCATATTATAATTACGGAGCCATAGAAAAAATAATCGTCTAACTTAGACATCGTGTGAGACGTTTATGGTCATTTTACTAAAAATTGAGTTGCTAGATTTTTCAGATTAATTATGAAATTGCCACTGATTTCGTATTTAAAAATCTGTACTATTTTCAAATATTGAAACAAATATATCTCCTTCAATATAATGTCAAATGGAGTAATTCAAGAGTCTAACTTGACTAGAATTTAATAAGGAATCCATTGGAGGCATGAAAAACGAGTTTCGAGATCGATTGACACAAGAAACGAGGCAGAATAATATTAAAACGAGGGTTTTGTTCATTTAATATATTTTGAGTTAGGGAGCTCGGAATTGGGAAATATTTGAGGCGATTTTCACCGTATGAATTGGGGTAAGTGTTCTCTACTCGGTTTTGGTTATATTTTATGAATCTATCTCGATTTTAGCTTTTGGTTGATGAATTTTAAAGAGGAAATTGGGGGTTTTGGCTTAAATTTTCATAATATGAATTTTTGAGATTTTAACATCGATTTGGAGTCGGAATTGAGTAAAACTAGTATGGTTGGACCCATAATTGAATGGATTATCGGATTTATTGAGTTTTGTTGGGTTCGAGGCGGGGCCCGCGTGTGATTTTTTGCCGGAGTTGGGATTTGATTTAGGATTCGATTTTTATCATTTGGAATTGTTTCCTTGGGATTTATGTGATGTATTTGAGTTGCTTTTGTCTAGTTTTGGGACATTCGGAGGTCGCTACGCGCGTGATGGCATTTTTGGAGCATCGCTTGGCTTGCTCGGTATTGTTATTGGCTTGTTTGAGGTAAATGCTTTGCCTAACTTTGTTGAGGAAATTTTCCCTCCTATTTGTCATTGTTTGCTACCTGCGGGGGTGATACATATATGAGGTGACGAGCGTATATGTATGTGCCAGGGGTAATCATTCTCGGGGGGTGGATTATGTTACATTTGTGTTTGTAGAATTTCGTGACCTTCTTGCTTCATGCCTCACTTGACTTCTAGATGTTTAGAACATAGTATTAAATGTTAGAATCGAGACTTAGCCTAATATAACTTGATCAAATTTGATAGAATTCTGAGAATACATTGATACGTCTAATTCGGTCATCTATATGCATAATCATAAATACATTGCTACGACCGATATTTTGAGATGCTAGATTCCATACTTGTGTTCTTGATAAATTGTGGGATTTGTGGAAGTACTTGAATTATATGGCCCTTGAGGTTTCATTGAATCATTGTTGGCTTGTAAAGCAGTGATTGAGAACTAGTTTGGAATATTCGTTGAACACTCTCCTCGATGTTATTTATACTTCATGCCTTGCCATTTTATTGATATTCATATGCTTGGTAAGGAAGAGTGTAAAGCACGAAGGGTGATGCCATGCCTTTTTATATTTATTATCATGTGAGGAAGAGTGTAAAACACGAAAGGTGATTGAAGTCGTGCCATTCTATATTCATTATCATGTGAGGAAGAGTGTAAAGCACGAAAGGTGACGCTGTGCAATTTTATATTCATTATCATGTGAGGAAGAGTGTAAAGCACGAAGGGTGATACCGTTCCATTTTATCTTCATTATCATGTGAGGAAGAGTGTAATGCACAAAGAGTGATGTCGTGTCATTTTATATTTATTATCATGTGAGGAAGAGTGTAAAGCACGAAGGGTGATGCTATGACATGTTATTGAGAGTAAAAGCACGAAGGGTGATATCGTGCCATATTATTTGCGAGTAAAAGCACAAAGGGTGGTGTCGTGCCATTTCATTTATATTGTTATCATTGTGTGTTATCGTGAGGTCATGGCACGATGGGTGTTTCCGTGCAGGCGAGGATGAGGGACATGCATTATGTTTGATATCAGTCTTCCGTGTATACGTTCATGTCTTTACCTTAAACTATTATTGTCATAATTATAGATCTGATGTAACTTGATGCTATTGTTCTGTCATTGATATTTCAACTGTTGTTGTGTTGCTCATACCTTCTACTTGCTTAAGTTGCAAATACCATGCCTATTTCCTGCTTTTATAATTATACTCATGTTGTATCTATTATGTTGCACTTTAGTATAAGCCTTTCACTATGTTAGCCATTCATGCCCTTACCTGTCAACTTGTAAAAATCATGTATTTCCGTCTTATTTATTATATTTGTACTTAGGCCTCCAATGTGCTAGTTAATTGAAGTTGATATTCTTTGTTTTCCAATTGTTGTTATTACTCACGTGCTTTTCGATGAGTCTTTTACTGTTTCCCACATGTGTATCCTTGTCCATTGTTGTACTTGCATATTTCCTACTTTGTAATTCATGTTATTCATATTTCTATCTTCTGGTTGGTTCTGTTATTCGTACATTTGGGAGGATGAGTTGAACGCACGAAGGGTTTGCCGTGCTAACGTATTTGTCACCAATAAATTATATATATAAATGGTGAGGCAAAGATAGAAGCATGATAGGTCTTATCGTGCCGTTTGACGTGATATCTTGGATATACTTCTTATACCAGGAAAGATTGTAAATCTACTACTGTGATTCCTTTTAGTAATTGTTGACTGTCTCTCAGAGTTGTATACGGTACTTTTATCCGTTATGCTTTGAACTACTTTTATTGTTAATTTAATGTACAGGTTATAACAATAAGCATCTTTAACTAAAAGCCTCGTCACTACTTTGACGAGCTTAGACAAAATAGTTACCAGTACACAGGTCAGTTGTACTGATACTACAGTTCTGTACGATGTGTACAAATTCTGAAGTTGAGCTGCTGGTGATGTCGGGTGCTAATTCTGAAGTTGTTCGCGCATTTCGGATATAGCTGCCTCTTGTCCTTGGTAGCTTAGGTTTTGTTATTGTGTTTATGTATCTTTCAAACAGAACGTGTATTTATTCATACTAGCTTTGTATATTTATATTTGTATATTCCAAGTCTTAGAAGCTCATGAGTCGTACTACCAGGTCTTGGATAAATTTGTAAATATTCAATTATTTATTCTCTATTTTCTTATAATCTCAGATGAATTGTCTTTATCTGTTAGTTAGCTTACCTAGTGAGTTGAGTTAGGTGCCATCACGACTGGTGATTTTGGGTCGTGACAAGGTGGTGTCAGAGCACTGGGTTTGTAGGTTCTACGAGTCATGAGCAAGTGTCTAGTCGAGTCCTGTGGATAGGTATGATGACATCCATACCTATCTTCGGGAGGCTACAGGGCATTTAGGAAATTTTTTTGTTTCTTTTGTTCCTTATTGTGCGACCTTATTTGTCACGACCCAAAATCCATAAGGCCGTGATGGCGCCGGACACCACTGTCAGGCAAGCCAATCATTAATTAGTTGAGATAAATTCCTGTTTTAAATTTTTCGAAATCGTTACCTTTCACTTTAATACATAATAACTAGATAAAAATCCATTAAGTAAAATCAACAGTCTATTTTTCCAATTTAATAAAAATACAACCCAATTACATCCCAGAACCCGTTGTCATAAGTACATGAGCAATTTCTATGATTTTTTACAAAATGCTACAAAGCTTGTTCGAAATACAAGTTGGACAAGGACTTTAGAATAAAATAAATACAATACATAGAGGTAGACTCTGCCGGCTGCGGATCGCCTACGGATGATGCATCTCACCTAAGTCTCCAAACCAGCCTCATCGCTATGAAAGTACCTGTGCAACAAAATGCATAGCAAGTGTAGCATGAGTACGAAAACAACGTGTACTCAGTAAGTATCACGCCTAACCTCAGAGAGGTAGTGACAAGAGGTCAACCTGACACTCACTAGGGTCCAACAATGTAATTTAACAATATATGACAGCAGAAAAAGGCACACAAGGGTAATAAAATTAGTAAACTTTAAAAGTAACTGCAATACAATGAACACTGGAAGTAAATACATAATTTCTTCTTCAATTTTCCCCCAAATATCTGTCAAGTCATTATCCATGAAATCATTTAACAATTTACGTCCTTAAGACAATCTAACAATTCAAGTCATAAGTGGTATATCATATGTATATATATGCGTAGGAAATGCCGAGGGTCGTTCGACCCGAACCAACAATAAAAGTAAATTGTGCACTGCCGAGTGTCACACCTCCTTTTTCACTACCCTCGGGATTAATGAAGGGTAGTAAGGGAGTTTTTCCACTTTAAGTGGCATTATTTGGATTTGGGATTTATTATTATTTCAGAGTCGCCACCCGAATTTTTGACGATGTTCCGGGACACCATTTTATTGAAATCCCAAACTGAGGAAATCTAGACTCTGTTTTAAATTGTCTGCGACCAGAAATCCGAGTAAGGAATTCTGTTAACCTGGGAGAAAGTGTTAGGCATTCCCGAGTTCCGTGGTTCTAGCACGGTCGCTTAGCTATTGATATTTTGGCCTAAATTGTCTGATTGTTTATGTGTTTTAAACTATTGCACGCTTAGACTTTTAAATTTTAACCTCTTTTGACGTTTATGGATTTATCTTGAATCAAGTCACGATGGCATGTACTTGTTTGTTTTGGACACGTTATAACTGCGCCACATGAAATGCACCCGCAAATTACAACATGTGATTTTTTATTATGGTTTCGAGTTAGAGTTGGGGACATGAGTTGCCACACCCGAGTGTAGATTATATAATCATGACTATGGTCATGATGGTTAAAAATTCCTATTTGAGGCGATACTCAATTATTCTCTAAGTTTTGGATTTTTAATCTAAACGATGTATTTTAAGCTTTACGGGATAAGTATATAAACTACCTTTGATATTTATCGAATTATTTTGAAACAAGTCACGAGAAATGTGCACTTGTTATGCTTTTGGACGTGTTACGATTACGCCACATGAAATGCTCCCGTAATTGCAACACGTAATTTTATTATGATTTGAAGTTTAAGACGGGGACATGAGTTGTTGCGCCCGAGTGTAGATTACGTAGTCAAGACTAGTGGTCATGACAGTTTATAGTGCCTACTTGAAGCAACGTTCAATTATTCCTTATGTTTTCTATTTCTGAAGGAGAGTTTTAGTTTTTAAGATTAATTAGAACGTTTATGGATTTATCTTGAACAAGCCATGATGGCGTGCACTTGTTGTTCTTGAGCACACGGCAAACACGTCACATGAAATGCACCCGTGGTTGCTATGTTCAATTTTATTAGTTGTTTGGAATTAAGGGTCGGGGGCATGAGTTTCCACTCCCGAGTGTAGTTTAAGGTAATTTTGAGGTAAGGATCGATTCTTGTCAAATTTCAAACTAAAGGTACTCATTCTACCTAAAGATTGCCTAATATGAATTTTATTAGCCTAATGACAACATCTTATGGGCTACGACCTCATTTAGCCCCATTTTTTATCACTTTAGGCCATCCTAATGTCGGCTATTTTTGTAACAAGAATTGAAGTTATGTACAACACTTGCAAGCATGCTTAATAAAGAAGGATCTAAATTTGTTGAATCATAAGTAACATATTCTCAAACCAAACAGTCATATTCAACTTCAATAGGACACTGATTACTCAATTTCATCAATTTCGAGTGGCCTAAATTCATGCTACTGATTCGTAATTCATGCATATTGAGTCATATATGTTGTAAAGTATGGGATTTGGAGACGTTTTTCAAATAGCAGATTCATATTTGTGTATACATTCAGAAATTCCTTTTGGACTAAAGCAACAGTCATTTCTTATAACTTTTAATAGGTATTCATGGGGGAAGAACTATAGGAGAAGATTTTCTAAAGGAAATGTCATTGAACTGGTCAATCTAATCCGGATATTTAAACGTAGGAAAACCTTATATTTAAATTTGCCAACGAGTCAGTATTGAAACTAAAGCTTCTTGTATTTCTTTTTAAACCTCAGTGATTACGTTTGGGTCTTTTCAAGCTTCAACAGGCCATTGTCAATGGCTTTGGCCTGTTTCAAATTGTCCATAACATCCCCGTTAGAGTCCAGTTGACTCAAACAGGTCTGAAGCTGGTTGTACCCATTTTTTTTCCTTTGGAATTAGCGGGTGCGGACATGTAGAAATGAAAAATATTGCTGACACAACGAATATAGAGTCCAGTCCATATTACAAATACAAATAAGGCAAAAATACAGTTTTCGTATTTCTGAATACAAGTCTCTTAACAAAATGAAAAATGAGATAATAAAAAAAAGAACACTAAGGGCTGCTGCTCCTGTGCAAGCTTCAGCAGTTCTTTGAGAATTTTAACCGTGCATTTCTTAACGTTAGTCTAAAATTACCAGTCCAAAGCTTGAATACTTGGACAACATTGAGAACATACCATTAAGCATTGCCAAAAGATGAATCTAACCATGAAGGAGGTTAGATTCAATCCTTCATGATGCTCTTAGAGGAACAAAGTGTACTCACAGTGTCTATGGACTGAACCTGGCCATAAAAGCGGTCAGATTCAGCTCCATAGATTTCATTTTTTAGTTCCCCTTGACAATTACACCATAATTTTTACTTTTTAGGCTTTATAGAGACATAATCTGACCATTTTAGGAGATTCAGATTCTTTATCCTAAAAGGCCTTTTGCTTATTAATTTTATACCCTAATAGAGGTATTACAAGAACATGCTACTATTTATGCACTATTATGGGGTGAATTTGACTATTGAAAGATCAAATTCATCTACCCTAATGCAAATTATAACATAATTCTGAACTATATAGAAATTTGATCATTTAGGCATTTTTTAGAGAACGAATCTGATCATTGTAAGGGATTCGGATTCTTTACTCCAAGGAACCTTTTGGTTACCCATTTTTGCACCCTTAAGGGGTGATAAGCTACTGTTTAAGCACCTAATACGGGGTGAATTTGACCATTATCGAGGGTCAAATTAATCTACCCTAGTGCTGTTCCATAGGAATATCTAGATATCTAGGGCCTGAATAACACCAATATTTAAGAATCTTTATAGGATGAACTTAACCATTAGAGTTTAAGTTCATTACCCTTTGATGCTATTTTCTAACAGCCCCTCGATTATACAATCATGCACAAACAACTCTATAACGACCCAGCCGGTCGTTTTGCGTATTAGGATCCCGTTTCCCTGAATGAAACCTTCCTTAGCAGCTATTCGTGCTTTATGACTCGCGGGAGCGGGTGGTTTGGGATTTGGGAATGAATTGGATGGTTTAGGAACACTTGGTTCCTTAAGGCTGGCCTATTTGGCCAAGTTTGACTTCGGTCAATAGTTTGAGCAAACGATCTTGGAATCGAGTTCTGACAGCTCCACTAGCTCCGTATAATGATTTCGGACTTGGGCGTATGTTCGGCTCGGGTTTATGATGACCAGGAAGCATTTCGGCGCCCGAAATGGAAATCAGGATTTCCTTATCTTTGAAATTTGGGTTGGGACGTGAATTTATGCTATCGAGGTCCGAATGGAATTTCCATACCGAGAATAGTTCCGTATAGGTATTTATGACTTGTCTGTAAAATTTGAGGTCATTCCGAGTAGTATAGACTTGTTCGGCGCAATGTAATGAATTCTAGAATTTCAAAGTTCTTAAGTTTGATTAATTTGGTTTTGGGGTTGAATTTTGAGTTCCGTTGTTGTTTTTCATGTTCCGGAAGTTTGAGCGAGTCCGTATCATGAATACAGACTTGCCGGTGCTTTTGGACGGGGTCCCGGGGGGCTCGGGGTGTTTTAGACCCCCGGGAGCTAAGTTAGAAAAACCAAAAATTTTCTGTCTGGTTTCCATCTCTGCGATCGCAGAAGTAGGGATGCGATCGCAGAGAAGTATTTATGCTGGGCCATCCAATGTTATCTGCTATCGCAGGCATCCCTCCGCGATCGCATATGGTCCCCTCCCCAACCCTCTGCGGTCGCAGACTCATCCCTTCGATCATACAAGTCACCTACCCCTTACTGCCTGTTCCTCTCCGCGGTCGCAGACCTCACTCTTGCGATCGCATAAGCCTACCTCCCCACCCTCCGCGATCGCAGGCCCCATCTATGAGATCGCATAATGCTTCTCGAGGGCCAGGGTCATTTGTTCTCCGCGATCGCAGGCCTGATGTCGCGATCGCAGTGAAGGTTTTCCTGGGCAGTATTTAAATCCTCAATTACGGGTTGTCTTCCTCATTAGTCATATTTTACCTCCACTATAGAGCACCCAAGGTTGAAGAACACCTCCCACAACCACCCAGTGTAGAGGTAAGCAATTCTCTCCTATTTTTCACAGTTATGCATCGAATTTAACGGGTTTAATTTCTAAAAGATACAAAAATCATAAAATTTGGATAGAAATTCTAGGGCTTTGAATAAATTGGTGAATCATTCATTTGAAGCTATAAATCATTGTATAAATCACATAACTTCGATCCTTAGACTTCGGGTAGGTGATTCCTTCAAGAATTTTCAAAATCCGAAAATGTGGGCCCGGGGTCGAAATCTCAAAAATCTTCAAGAATGCTTAATTCTAGGATTTCTTATTAATTCTCCTTCTTTGAGCTTAGCATTGATTCAATCATGCTATATTTGGCTAGTTGCGAGTCCTCGGGTGTAGATTTCAGAGATTCGGGCGCGTCCTTGACCCGAGGGGTGATATCGTCACGAGGTGAGTCTCCTTTCCAAACTTGTAAGGGGGTAATGTCCCAGTAGGTTCCTTGTTTGCTATGTGTACATGTTGAGGGGGGTCCGCGTACGTACCAAGTGACAAGAGTCCGTACGTGGCGACTATATTGCTATGCCGGGTAGCCGTAGGACCCACGAGCATGCCATTTTGTGCCTTATTTGAACCATTGTATGTATTATAAACTGTGTTTATTGTTGAAATGACATGGGAGAGGTAAAAATATGATAAGGTAAATCTTAATTGTCTATCAGTGATATGATATTGACATAATCCTGTTGAGTTCACGGTCGAGTCGGTACCCGTAGGTACTTACATGTAATATTATTATTATCGAGTCAGCACATTAGTCGCAGGTATGATTCGCGATCGTGGGGAGATTATTATTATTATCGATTCAGCACACGAGTCGCAGGCATGATGCGCGATCGTGGGGAGCTTATTATTATTATCGAGTCAGCACACGAGTCGCAGGTATGATTCACGATAGTGGGGAGCTTATTATCACTATCGAGTCAGCACACGAATCATAGGTATGATTCGCGATCGTGGGGAGCTTATGACCTCAGTCCTTGTGACCTACCTTATGACTCCGGCCGGTGGTCTTGTCCGTGTCGGTATAAGTAAACTTGAGTCTGGTTCACATATGACAGTATTGGCAAGGTATTGTTGAATAAGAGGAATCAGTACTTGGTGCTCTTACTTGTGTTACCTTATGTGTCCATATACTTGCTGCTTACTGTTTCGCATGCCTATTGCTTCAGCCTTATCCTGTTCTACATTATGTTGCTGGACCTTAGTGAATATCTAGTCGACCTCTCGTCACTACTTCTTCGAGTTTAGACGGGATACTCACTGGGTACATATTTATTTAATATGTACTCATGCTGCACTTGCTTTTCTTTTCTGTAACTGACTGTACAGGTCTGGAGGCTGGTACGTCTGGTTATCGGTCCAGTGCTAGATATTGACCGGGTGGCTATACTTCACGGTGAGGTGTCCTCCTTGGCGACTTCTTGGCAGCTCCCTGGAGTTTCCTTGTCACATTTCCTCTGTCTTTTGTTCAGAATGAGGCTCTGTATATATATATTGCAGTTATTGTATATTCAGTAGTTTCCCGTGGCACTCGTGACACTAGTTCCTGGCACACACACGCAGTTATTATTTTGGGTTTTGGCTGTGCATACGTTATGCGACGTGCCTATCGGTTGATTTCTGCACCGGTGGTTCTATCTCGTATCATTTATCATTATTGTGTTTTATCCATTTAAAATTGGTAGTTACTAAATTGTTAACTGAAAAGGGAAGGGTAACACCTAGTGTGTTTCATATCGGCTTGCCTAACCCCGCTGTTGGGCGCCATCGCGACCTGAATTAGGATTTGGTTCGTGACAACGTGGTATCAGAGCTTTAGGTTCACGTAGTCTCACGAGTCACGGGCAAACCCAGCAGAGTCTTGCGGATCGGTACGGAGACGTCTGTACTTATCTTCGGGAGGCTAAAGGGTGTTAAGAAACTCCTTTTGTTCATATTCTATCGTGCAATCGGTGATGTACTCAAACTTGTTCTTCTATTCTCTCACAGATGGTGAGGACGCGTGCTTCACATGTTCGTGATCCAGGAGAGGCTGCTGCCCCCGCCGCTCGAGACTGTGGTAGGGGCAGGGGTAGGGCTCCTGTTCATAGTAGGGGGCGAGGGTGTCCCAGAGCTGTACCGGTTGCACTGATTGAGGACCCTTATGTTGAGGAGTAGGATGAGCTACCTCCAGTAGCTCCAGCACCAGCTGACTTTATGACGGCGCTAGGCTTCCAGGAGGTTATTGGCCGCATGTTGAGGTTTATGGACACTATGTCCCAGGCAGGGGTACTTCCATCAGATCCTTCTACTTCTCAGGCAGGAGGGGGAGTTCAGACCCCTACCGCTCAGGCTACAGGACCAGCAATAGCAGTACATCGTACTCCAGATATTGCACCAGTGATTGGGGTTCAGCCTGGGGTGGCAGCACCAGAGCCTAGGCCAGTTGCAGAGATGGACCAGCAAAAGCTGCTGGGTAGATGGACCCAACTTCGCCCTCCGACCTTCGGGGGTGAGCAGGGAGAGGATACACAGGATTTCATCGAGAGGTGTAGGGACAGACTGCACAATATGAGGATATTGGAGTCACACGGGGTAGATTTAACCACTTTCCAGTTAGAGGGCAGAGCTCGCAGATGGTGGCAGTCTTATGTGCTCAGTAGGCTAGCAGGTTCTCCACCGGTTACTTGGGAGTAGTTTACACAGCTATTTTTGGACAGATACCTCCACCGTCTGAGAGGGAGTAGCTTCGGGGTCTGTTTGAGAGGATAGAGCAAGGGCAAATGTCCGTGACTGACTATGAGGCGAGGTTTTCAGAGTTATCTCGCCATGCCCTTATGATATTGCCCACTGATGCTGAGAGAGTGCGACGGTTTGTGGCAGGCTTACATCCAGGTATCAGGACCTCCATGGCTAGAGAGGTAGAGATGGGTACCCTATTCCAACTGGTAGTCAAGATAGCTCGACGGATCGAGGGTTACCGTCTGAGGAGCAGGGAGCAGGGTCAGTCAGGTCAGCAGGGTTAGTCAGGTCAGCAGGGTCAGTAGGATAAAAGGGCTAGATTCATAGGTGACTTTAGGGGTGCTCCAACTAGGGGCAGAGGTCAGTTCAGTAGGCCTTCATATTTAGCACCTCCATTTCCTCCCAGGGTTGTCTCAGTGAGGCCTCAGTTCAGTGCCATGCCAGAGCGCTCGTACCGTCCTCCAGCCATTCATAGTCCATCCAGCGGTTACTCCAGCCATCAGAGATCCTCCGGTTCCTATTTCAGTGTTGTGACAGATGATTCTCATCGCACTCCAGCCATTCGGGACTCTTACTCTTCAAGCCAGCATGGTATGTCACATCTGAGATGTTACGAGTGTGGGGACTTAGGCCACGTGAAGAGGGATTTCCCCCGCTTTAGGGGCAAGGCCGTTCAGCAGAGTCGCCATCCTATGGGTCCCGCACCAACAGTTTGACCACCTAGGGGTGGAGGTCAGATTGGTAGGGGCCGTCTTAGAGGGGGAGGCCAGTCAGGAGGGGGTCATTCAGCTCCAGCTCTTCCTGGGAGAGCTCAGTCATCAGGTGCTACCGCCAGGTTCTATGCTATTCCGGCCAGGGCAGACGCAGTGGCATCAGACGCTGTGATTACAGGTATTATTTTTGTCTGTGGTAGAGAGGCTTCAGTGCTATTTGATCAAGGTTCTACATATTCATATGTTTCAGCATTATTTTCCCTTTCTCTGGATGTTATTTGTGAGTCTTTGGGTTCTCCCTTGTATGTATCCACTATTCTGGGCGACTCTGCAGTGGTAGATCGGGTCTACCGGTCTTGTATGATTACCTTCTGTGGGTTTGAGACCAGAGCCGACCTGTTGTTGCTTGATATGGTTGATTTCGAGGTGATCTTGGGCATGGATTGGCTATCCCCTCATCATGCCGTCTTGGATTGCCATGCCAAGACAGTTACATTAGCCATGCCTAAGTCACCGAGGTTAGAGTGGAGGGGTTCTTCAGTTGGTGCCTTCAGCCAGGTCATTTCCTTCATGAAAGCTCGGTATATGGTCGAGAAGGGGTGTCTGTATTATCTTTCTTATGTGCGGGACACCGCCGCCGAGTCTCCTACCATTGATTCAGTGCCTGTCGTTCGGGAGTTTGCGGATGTGTTTCCTTCAGATCTTCCAGGCATGCCTCAAGATCGAGATATAGATTTCTGCATTGACTTGGCTCCAGATACTCAGCCTATTTCCATTCCTCCTTATCGTGTGGCTCCTAAAGAGCTAAAAGAACTGAAGGAGCAGCTTTAGGAGTTGTTGACCAAGGGATTTATTAGGCCAAGTGTGTCGCCGTGGGGTGCTCCAGTCCTATNCTTGAGGAGTTGTTGGCCAAGGGATTTATTAGGCCAAGTGTGTCGCCGTGGGGTGCTCCAGTCCTATTTGTGAAGAAGAAGGATGGGTCTATGCGGATGTGTATTGACTACCGCCAGTTGAATAAAGTGACCATCAAGAACAAGTATCCTCTGCCGCACATTGATGATTTGTTTGATCAGCTACAGGGTGCTCGTGTGTTCTCTAAGATTGATCTGAGGTCAGGTTATCACCAGTTGAAGAATCGGGCTTCGGATGTCCCGAAGACTGCATTACGCACCAGGTATGGCCACTATGAGTTCTTAGTGATGTCCTTTGGCTTGACTAATGCCCCAACAACATTTATGGACTTGCTGAATAGGGTATTCAGGCTGTATATCGACTCCTTCGTTATTGTTTTATTGATGATATACTGATATACTCACGGAGACTGGGAGAGCACGAGCATCATTTGAGAGTTGTGATTTAGACCTTGCGAGAACAGAAGTTATATGCTAAGTTCTCCAAGTGTGAGTTTTGGTTAGAGTCTGTGGCATTTCTGGGGCATGTGGTGTCCGGTGAGGGTATCAAGGTTGATCCGCAGAAGATTGAGGCAGTTCAGAGTTGGCCACGTCCTGGAGATCAAGAGTTTTCTGGGTTTAGCAGGTTACTACCGTCGGTTCGTTGAGGGATTCTCTTCTATGGCCGCTCCATTGACTAGATTGACTCAGAAGAATGCTCCATTTCAGTGGTCCAACGATTGTGAGGCGAGCTTTCAGAAGCTCAAATCAGCATTGACTTCCGCACCAGTTTTATCATTGGCTTCTGAGTCTGGAGTGTATACAGTGTACTGCGACGCTTCACGCGTCGGATTGGGATGTGTGTTGATGCAGGATGGCAGGGTTATTGCTTATGCATCGCGCAAGCTGAAGGTTCATGAAAAGAATTACCCTGTGCACGATTTGGAGTTGGCGGCGATTGTTCATGCTTTGAAGATATGGCGGCATTATCTATATGGTGTATCTTGTGAGGTCTATACTGACCACCGCAGCCTGCAGTACTTGCTTAAGCAAAGGGACCTTAATTTGAGGCAGCGGAGGTGGCTTGAGTTGTTGAAAGACTATGATCTCACTATTCTGTATCACCTGGGCAAGGCAAATGTAGTGGCGGATGCTTTGAGCAG
This sequence comes from Nicotiana undulata, assembly GCA_005239495.1. Classification (NCBI taxonomy): domain Eukaryota; kingdom Viridiplantae; phylum Streptophyta; class Magnoliopsida; order Solanales; family Solanaceae; genus Nicotiana; species Nicotiana undulata. The sequence continues at coordinate 2,330 of ML273908.1, read as the reverse complement.
GCGGGCAGCTAGTATGGGTAGTTTGGCCTACATTGCAGCTGAGGAGAGACCTTTAGCCTTGGACATTCAGTCCTTGGCCAATCGATTGGTGAGATTGGACCTTTTAGAGCCTCGTCGAGTTTTGGCTCATGTGGTTGCTCAGTCTTCATTGTTAGGAGATATCAAGGCTCGACAGTTTGATGATCCACGCCTAGTAGAGCTTAGGGATACGGTGGTCCAGGGCAGGGCCAAGGAGATTACCTTAGGCGAGGATGGGGTTCTGCGACTCCAGGGTCGATTGTGTGTTCCTGATGTTGACGGCCTGAGGGAGAGGATTCTAGCAGAGGCGCACAACTCTCGGTATTCTGTTCATCCAGAAGCGACAAAGATGTATCGTGATTTGAAGCAGCACTACTGGTGGAGGCGGAAGAAGAAGGACATTGTTCATCATGTGGCTAGGTGTCTTAATTGTCAGCAGGTTAAGTACGAGCATCAGCGGCCAGGAGGCTTGTTTGAGCAGATGCCCATCCCTCAATGGAAATAGGAGCGTATCACCATGGACTTCGTGGTTGGGTTGCCTCAGACTTTACGGAAGGTTGACGCGGTTTGGGTCATTGTGGACAGACTGACCAAATCGATGCATTTCATTCCTGTGGCTACTACTTACACTACAGAGAGGCTAGCTCAGATTTACCTTCGTGAGATAGTCCGGTTGCATGGTGTGCTGGTATCTATCATTTCAAATCGAGGTCCTCAGTTCACTTCGCACTTCTGGATAGCTTTGCACAGCGAGATGGGCACTCAGATAGACCCCAGTTCAACATTTCACCCTCAGACTAATGGCCAGTCAGAACGTACAGTTCGGATCTTGGAGGATATGCTCAGGGCTTGTGTGATTGATTTCGGGGGTCGGTGGGACCAGTTCCTACCTCTGGCGGAGTTTGCATACAATAAGATTTATCAGTCCAGCATCGAGATGGCTCCATTTGAGGCTTTATATGGTCGGCAATGCCATTCTCCGATTGGGTGGTTTGAGCCTGCCGAGGCCAAGTTATACGGTACATATCTGGTGAGAGATGCTTTAGAGAAAGTGAAGATTATTCAGGAGAGGCTCTGCACCACACAGTCTAGGCAGAAGAGCTACGCAGATCAGCGGGCACGTGATGTAGCATTCATGGAAGGAGATAAGGTTATGTTGAAGGTTTCGCCGATGAAGGGAATTATGAGATTCGGGAAGAAGGGCAAGTTGAGCCCCAGGTTTATAGGTCCTTTCGAGGTGTTGAAGCGAGTCAGAGAGGTTGCTTATGAGCTTGCCGTGCCTCCAACCTTATCAGGAGTTCACCCAGTATTTCACATATCCATGCTTCGGAGGTATCACGCCGACCTCTCGCACGTGGTTGATTAAAACACTATCCAGTTAGATGAGAAGTTGGGCTACGAGGAGGAGCCAGTGGCTATTGTTGATAGGCATGACTGCCAGTTGAGGTCTAAGGCAGTTTCTGCGGTTAAGGTCCAGTGGAGGGGCCAACCAGTTGAGGAGGCGATTTGGGAGTCCAAGCAGGACATGCAGAGCAGATATCCACAGCTATTCAACACTTCAGGTACGATTCTAGACCCGTTCGAGGACGAACGTTTGTTTAAGAGGGGGAGAATGTAACGACCCAGGCGGTCGTTTTGCGTAATACGATTCCGTTCCCTGAATAAAACCTTCCTTAGCGGCTAGTCGTGCTTTATGACTCGCGGGAGCGGGTGGTTCGGGATTTGGGAATGAATTGGATGGTTTAGGAACACTTGGTTCCTTAAGGCTGGCCTATTTGGCCAAGTTTGACTTCGGTCAACATTTTGAACAAACGACCTCGGAATCGAGTTCTGACAGCTCCAGTAGCTCCGTATAATGATTTCGGACTTGGGCGTATGTTCGGTTTTTGATTACCCGGAAGCATTTCGGTGCCCGAAATAGAAATCAGGATTTCCTTATCTTTGAAATTTGGGTTGGGACGTGAATTTATGCTATCGAGGTCCGAATGGAATTCCGGTATCGGGAATAGTTCCGTATAGTCATTTAAGACTTGTCTGTAAAATTTGAGGTCATTCCGAGTAGTATAGACCCGTTCGGCGTAATGTAATGAATTCTAGAATTTAAAGTTCTTAAGTTTGATTAATTTGGTTTTGGGGTTGAATTTTGAGTTCTGTTGTTGTTTTTCATGTTCCGGAAGTTCGAGCGAGTCCGTATCATGAATACAGACTTACCGGTGCTTTTAGACAGGGTCCCGGGGGGCTCGGGGGTCTTTTAGACCCCCGGGAGCTAAGTTAGAAAAACCAAAAATTTTCTGTCTGGTTTCCTTCTCTGC
>ML273906.1:1934-48205 GCA_005239495.1 Nicotiana undulata | reverse complement strand
ATGCAGTACAGGGGGAAAGCTCCCGGATCTCAGTCTGTAGTCCCAATTTAAATATGTGATGCAGTACAGGGGGAAAGCTCCTGGATCTCAGTACGTAGTCCCAATTTAAATATGCGATGCAGTACAGGGGGAAAGCTCCCGGATCTCAGTCTGTAGTCCCAATTTAAATATGTGATGCAGTACAGGGGGAAAGCTCCCGGATCTCAGTCCGTAGTCCCAATTTAAATATGCAATGCAATGCACAGAGAGAAAACAACCAGAACACAGCAAAACATTGCACAAGCCACAACGAGCACCACAGCAAACAGAGAGACAAATGCAAGGTGCAACGATAAGTTCGACACGAGAACTTCAATCAAAATAGTGGCAAAACTCACTCATAAGCAGAAATCACTCAAGGGGAAAAACCAAGTATCAATGAAACAATGTAACGATTCGCAATACTCAAGTCAATGAATAGAGAACCAATCATCCCGGCAAAGGAAACAGCTATAACCAATCTCGCCTAACAGTTTGCTCCACGGAATAAACTCAACTTAAGTAGATATCCAATAATAAGAGGCACCAAGGAAACACCGCCAATATGGGTGATGGTCAACTATACCTAAGTAATATTTAAGGCAAATCATGTAAATCATCATGTACTACTCACGGACATGCTTGACATCAAACTATAGATATTCCAATTCATGTTAAACAATTAGACAACTAGATGATACTAATTCTAATCAATTAGGCAGTTTGTGAAGAATTTTAGCATAGTGGTAGAAGAGGGAAAATATTCAGCAAAGTCAAATTAAGATCAAATGATCAACAAAGAGGAATCGAAGTCAAGAAAATCTAATCCAACAGAGGAAGATGAAACTAGCAGTCAGGAACTCAACCATAACAGTTACCACTTCATACGCAGGAGATATAGTAACCTAAGAATCCTAAAAGTTCAACCTAATTGCAAATAAGTCGGAGTACACACTCGTCACCTCGCGTACACGGGCTACAATCAACATGGAAGACTCAAATCCTAAGGGGTAGTTCCCTCACACAAGGTTAGGCAAGATACTTAACTCAAAGACGACAACCGGTACTCGAAAATGGACTTCTCGGGCGGGAAGACCTCCGGACGACTCAAATCAACTAAAACAACTTCAAAATGCACATAAAACATATAAGGAACTATTTCAAACGATAAAGTTTCAATATTTATAGAATTAAAAAAATCGACCCAAAAGTCGACCCCCGAGCCCGCACCTCAGAATCTGATAAATTTTACCAAATCCAATTACCCATTCCAATACGAGTTGACCCATACTAAATTTATCATAATCCGATGTCATTTGGTCATTTAAATCATGAATTTTCATTTCTAGAAGTTTTCTTTCAAAAAACCCAAGTTCTTCAACCCAAAACACAAATTAAATGATAAAAATAAGAACTAATTCATGATATATGATTAATCATGGTGGAAGAACACTTACCTATTCGATTTGTGTGAAAAATCCTCCAAGAATCGCCTCTCCCGAGCTCTCAAAGTCCAAAAATGGTGAAAATAACATAAACCCTCGGATTTTTGGAATAAACATACAGGGATCTCGCACCTGCGGTCCCTTTCACCGTACCTGCGGTACCGCACCTACGGAAATTCCATCGTAGGTGCGGAAGTCACTTAGGATCATCTGGGGCCGCACCTGCGGTCGTTTGGTCGCGCCTGCGGTTCCGCGCCTGCGGTTCCGCACCTGCGGGACCCAGGTCTCTCCTGCGACCACTAGTCAACCTCCCCCACCATCGCACCTGAGACCACACCATCGCACCTGCGGGAAAACCTTTGCAGGTGCGAAAACACCAGAAGGAGCCTGGTTCAGCAACTTTTGCCAAGTTCCAAATTCTTCTGTTAAGAATCTGAAACAACCTCGAGGCCCCCGGGACCTCAACCAAAACCACCAACTTACCCAAATACCTTATTCAAACTTGGTCGGGCCTTAAAAACACATCCCATAACATCAAAATCATCAATTATGCATAGATTCAAGCCTAAGAACTTAGGAATTTTCAAGAATTCACATTCGACGCCGAAACACGTCTAAACTTATTCGAATGACCTCAAATTTTTCACACATGTCACTAATGACATTTCGGACCTTCTTTCGCTCTCGGAATTCCATTTCCGAGTCCGATATCAAAATTCCACCTATCGGCTGAAATCACCGAAATTCTAACTTTCACCAAAATACCTCAAATCACCCTACGGGCCTCCAAATCCAATTCCGGATGCAATCCTAAGTCCAAAATCATCATACGAATCCATTGGCGTTAACCAAAACTCATTCTGAGGTCGTTTACTCAAAAGTCAAACCTCCGGTCAACTCTCTTCATTTAAGCTTCAAAATTTGAAAATTCTCTCCCAATTCGACTCCGGATTATCCGGAAATAGAATCTAACCACGCACACAGGTCCATATACATACTGAGGAGCTGATTACGGTTGTATACCACCGAACAGATCTTAAACTCTCAAAATGATCAGTCGGGTCGTTACACTATTATTGTGGACCGTGCATATTCGTCATGTGTAATGACTATTGGGGGATTGGAGACTAGGTTTGATCTCTTATTGCTTAGTATATTTGATTACAGTGTGATCTTTGGTATGGATTGGTTGTCTCTATGTCATGATATTCTGAATTATCATGCTAAGACTGTGACGTTGGCGGGGTTGACAAGGATCGAGTGGAGCGGTTCTATTAGATTATGTTCCTAGCGGGGTGATTTCTTGTTTGAAGGCCCAACAGATGGTTGGGAAGGGGTGTTTTTCCTATATGGCCTATTTGAAGGACATTGGTGATGATACTCCTACTAGTAACTCTATTCTGGTGGTGCGAGACCTTCAAGATGCATTTTCTACATACCTGTCGGGCATGCCACCCTACAAGGATAATTACTTTGGTATTGACTTGGTGTTGGGCACTCAACCCATTTCTATTCCTCTGTATCGTGAGGCACTAGCTCAATTGAAGGAGTTGAAAGAGCTGCTTCAGGAACTTCTAGATAAGGGATTTATTAGGCCTAGTGTGTCGCCTTGGGGTGGACCGGTTCTGTTTGTGAAGAAGAATGATGGTATAATGTGGATGTGCATCGACTATAGGCTGTTGAACAAAGTTACAATCAAGAAAAAGTATCCTTTGTCGCGCATTGATGATCTATTCGACCAGCTTCAGGGAGCGAGGGTGTTCTCTAAGATTGATTTGAGGTCTGGGTATCACTAGTTGAAGATTCGAGACTCAGATATTCTAAATACAGCATTCAGGACCCGTTATGGTTAGCATGTGTTCCTTGTGATGTCTTTTGGGCTAACAAATGCCCCAGCAGCACTCATACATATGATGAACAGTGCATTTCAGCCATATCTCAACTCATTTGTCATAGTGTTCATTGATGATAACCCGGTGTACTCACGTTGCTAGGTGGAGCATGCCCAGCATTTGAGGGTCGTGTTGCAACGACTGATGGAGGAGAAGCTTTATGCCAAGTTCCCCAAGTGTGATTTTTGGCTGAGTTTAGTGGTGTTCTTGGGGCACGTGGTGTCCAGTGAGGGGATTAAGGTGGATCCAAAGAAGATATAGGCGGTTTCGAGTTGGCCCAGACCGTCCTCAACTATGGAGATTCAGAGCTTTCTCGGCTTTGCCGGTTACTAGAGTCACTTCGTGGAGGGTTTCTGGTCTATTGCATCGCCTTTGCCAAAATTGACCCAGAAGAGTGCTCCTTTCAGGTGGTCGGATGAGTGTGGGAGAGCTTTCAGAAACTCAAGACTACCTTGACAACAACTTCAGTTCTAGTTTTGCCTTCAGCATCAAGCTCATATACAGTGTATTGTGATGCTTCTCGAATTAGTATTGGGTGTGCCTTGATGCAGAGGGGGTATAGTGATTTCTTATGCTTCGCATTAGTTGAAGCCTCATGAGAAGAACTACTATGTCCATGATTTGGAGCTGGCAGCCATTTCGTGCATTCAAATATTTAGAGGCATTATATCTATGATGTGTCTTGTGAGGTATTTACAGACCATCGGAGTCTCCAGCACTTGTTCAAACAAAAGGATCTAAATTTGAGGTAGCGGATATGGTTGGAGATGCTAAGGGACTATGATATAACTACTTTGTATCATTCCCGGAAGACGAATGTGGTGGTCGATGCCTTGAGTTGAAAGGCGGTGAGTATGGGTAGTCTTGAATTTATTCCTGTTGGTGAGAGACCACTTGCAGTTGATGTTCGGGACTTGGCCAACATATTTGTGAGGTTAGATGTTTTGGATCCCAGCCGGGTTCTAGCTTGTGGGTTTCTTAGTCTTCATTATATGATTGTATCAGAGAGCGCCAGTATGATGATCCCCATTTGCTTGTCCTTATGGGCACGGTCAGCACGACGAGGCTAAGGATGTTACTATTGGGGATGATGTGGTGTTGAGGATGCAGGGTCGGATTTGTGTGCCTAATGTAGATGGTTACGTGAGTTGATTCTTGAGAGGCCCACAATTCGCGGTATTCCATTTATCCGGGTGACGCGAAGATATAACAGGACTTGAGGCAACACTATTGGTGGAGGAGGATGAAGAAGGATATAGTGGGGTTTGTAGCTCGGTGCCACTGTCAGCAGGTGAAGTATGAGCATCAGTGACCAGGAAAATTACTTCAGAGGCTTGAGATTCCGGAGTGGAAATGGGGGCGTATCACCATGGATTTTGTAGTTGGACTCCCACAGACATCGAGGAAGTTTGATGTTATTTTGATGATTGTGGATCGGTTGACCAAGTCTACCCATTTCATTCCAGTTAGGACTACTTGTATTTGGACTCCCATGGACATCTAGAAAGTGTGCATGTTTCCATCATTTCGAATCGTAGCACACAGTTTACATCGCAGTTTTGGAGAGTAGTGCAGCGAGAGTTTGGCACACAGGTTGAGTTGAGTATAACATTTCACCCAAAATGGACGGGCAGACCGAGCGCACTATTCATATATTGGAGGATATGCTACGTGTTTGTGTCATAGATTTTGGGGGTTCTTGGGATCCATTTCTGCCGCTCGCAGAGTTTGCCTACAACAACTGCTACCAATCAAGAATCCAGATGGATCCATATGAGGCTTTTTATGGGAGACGGTGTCGATCTCCAGTGGGTTGTTTTGAACCATGTGAAGCTAGGTTATTAGGTACTGACTTGGTTCGGGATGCTTTGGACAAGGTTAAATTGATTCAAGATCGTCTTCGCATGACGCACTGTAGATAGAAGAGTTACGCTGATCAGAGGGTTCGGGAAAAAGGTCAAGTTAAGCCCTCAGTATATTGGGCCATTTGAGGTGCTTCAGAGGATTGGAGAGGTGGATTACAAGCTTGCCTTGCCGCCTAGTCTGTCAAGTGTTCATCCATTATTTCATGTTTCTTTGCTCCAGAAGTATGCCGGCGTTCTATCTCATGTTTTGGATTTCAGCACGGTTCAGTTGGATGGTGATTTGACTTATGACGAGGATTTGGTGGCCATTTTGGGTCGGAAGTTTAGAAAGTTGAGGTCAAAGGACATAACTTCAGTGAAGAAGCATGGGAGAGGTCAGCCAGTTGAGGAGGCGACTTGGGAGACCGAGCAGGAGATGCGGAGCAGATATCCACGCCTATTTGAGACTCTAGGTATGTTTCTAGACATGTTCGAGGACGAACGTTTGTTTAAGAGGGGGGATGTAATGACTCGGTCGGTCGTTTTGAGAGTTGTAGCCTCGTTCCCCCATTTACTTTTCATTTTATGCTTAATAGTTTCTATGTTACTTCCCGAGGTAGTTGGTTCGGTTCTGGGGATGTTTCGGAATGAATTAAGACACTTAGTCTCAAGTTGAGAGCTTTAGTTGAAAAGGTTAACCGGATGTTGACTTATGTGTAAACGACTCTAGAATAGAGTTTTGATAGATTTGTTAGCTCCGTTGGGTGATTTTAGGCTTAGGAGTGTGTTCCGATAGTGATTTGGAGGTCCGTAGTTGAATTAGGCTTGAAATGGCGAAAGTTGGAAATTCAAAAGTTTGACCAAGAGTTGAGTTTGTGGTTATCAAGCTCGGATAAGGGTTTCGGAAGTTGAAGTAGGTCCGTTATGTTATTTTTGACTTGTGTGCAAAATTTGAGGTCAATCGGACATGATTTGATAGGTTTCGACATCGAATGTAGAAGTTAGAAGTTCAAAAGTTCATTAGGCTTGAATCGATGCATGGTTCATTGTTTTAGCGTTATTTGATGTAATTTGAAGGCTTGAATAAATTTGTATCATAATTTAGGACTTGTTGGTATATTTGGTTGAGGTCCTGGGGGCCTCGGGTGGATTTTTGATGGTTAACGGATCAAGTTTGGAATTTGAAAGACTGTTGAAGCTCACCAGGTCTGGTGCAATATCACCTGCGGAGTTTTGATCGCAAGTGCGAGCAAGGGAAACAAGATACGGTCTGGAAAAGAGTGTGGAGGGGTCGCATGTGCGAGGGTATTTTCGCACCTGCGTAGCCGCAGATGCGACGAATGGAGCGTAGAAGCGGAATTTGATTAGGGGACTGGGGAGCGCAGATGCAGAAGAGTTCTGCAGGTGCAAACTCGCACTTTTGCGTGTGTGATCGCAGAAGCGGAGGCAGTGATGTCTTGGGCAAACCGCAAAAGCGGGAGTTTTCTCGCACTTACGAGACAGCAAATGTGACTAAATGAGTCGCAGGTGCGAAAGCACTATGCAGAGTATTAAATTCATCATTTTGGTCATTTAAGCTCAGGATTAGGCAATTTTTGAGACGGATTTCGAAGAGATTCTTGAGGTAAGTCACTTGTGGTCATTTTTATTCAATAAGCTTGATTCCCCATTGAATTTCCCACCTAGTTTATGAGTTTTTGAGGTGTAATTTCTGGGGTTGGGGCTAGGGATTTAGAGCGTTTAAATTTGGGGATTTGAGTGACGATTTGGTGTTGGAGTTTGGTAAATTTTGTATGGTTGGACTCGTGGTTGAATAGGCTTCCGAATTTTGTAATTTTTGTTGGATTCCGAGACGTGAGATCGGGGGTTGACTTTGAGTTGACGGTTTGACTTTTGATTAAGAACTTAGAATTTTTATATGGAATTGATTCCTATAGCTTGAGTTGATTGTATCGGATTGTTGGGCTAGATTCGAGGCATTCAGAGGCCGTTTCGCGAGGCAAGTGCTTGTTGGAGTAGAGTTCTGCACAGTTCGTGATAAGTAACACTTCCAAACTTGGATCTAAGGGTATGAAACCCTGAATTACGTGTTATGTGATTGGTGTTGAGGTGACGCACATGCTAGGTAGCGGGCGTGTGGGCGTACACCACAAGATTTGTGACTTGGTCGATTCTTTGGAACTGTATAGTTGATTAATCTTGTCATTACCGTATTTTTACCATGTGTTAGAGCTATTGAGCTGTCAGTCATGTTAGAAATCCTGCTTAGGCTATGTGTTGGGACCCACAGAGATCATGTTACATGTTGAACTATTTTCTTAATTTTCCATTTTATACTCAGTCACAACTATTATCTGCATATCATATCTCAGTCTCTGTTGTCCTTTTATTGATATGTCATATCATTATTGTTTGGGGTGATTATCATGATTCTTGTGAGCCCAGGAGACTGAGGGATTAATGACTGAGTGAGGATGAGGGTCTATTGTAAGTGATATTCATGGGATCGGGTTGCACGCGACAACATGCTTTATCGATTCATGCCAAGAGTTGGCTTATTATAGCGCTTGGGCTGGATCTGCCACTCCGGAGTCTGCACATCCACAGTGGGCGCAGTTGCTAGCAATTATTTATATTTGGCTAGATTTTCCCTGGTTTATTTGCATTTGGGGTGGATCTAACCTGTTCTGTGTTAAGTTTTATTGCTATATTTGAAAGCATGTCTAAATTCTTGTACCAATACCTGTAGAATATGAATTTTTGAGATATCACTGTCATATATTCCGTAAATTTTTGTACTGTTAATTCTGTATGTGGGTTGTAATGTTGGAGTCTGTCACTACTTTCAATCTAACGGCCATGTTTGTTACTTATTGAGCTGGTTGTACTCACGCTACACCTTGTACCTCGTGTGCAGATCCAGGTATTTCCAGTTACGGCGGTTGCTGATTCACAGAGTTCAAACATTCGGAGATCATCGAGGTAGTTGCTTGGGCATCCGCGGGCCTTGACTCTCCTCCCCTATCTTTCAATTTATTTATTCATTTATACTTTCTAGACAGTGTACCAGACTATGTCATTATGTAGATGCGCATGTGCTCAGTGACACCCCGATTTTGGAAAAACTTATGTATTGAGTTATGATATTCTATCCAATTTTATGAGATTTTTATTTATTTAAATTGTTTTAGTATATTTCAAAGTTGAAAGCGTTGGAAATGTCTGAGTAGTCGGTTTGCCTAGAACCATGATAGGCGCCATCACAACAGGTTAAATTTTGGGTCGTGACAAATTCATACCAAAATTGCTTCATCGCTGACTATAATTCAGCACATCAAGCTCTGTTTGGCTCACTCATCTTATAAAGCGTCATCTAATAAGAATTATCTCTTCTCTGCTTTATTTGATTATATTTTGTCATTGATTTCATTTCCAATTTCTCTATTACATAATATTGACTAAAACGTATGCCTATTGGATTGAATTGAGTGCTTGTGGTTAGTGTTTTAAAGGCAGGGTGAGCCCTAGAGCGAGGCGCACCAAAAACGTCACGAGGCGATGGTGTGGGGCAAATCTCAAGAGGCGTACGCCCAGCAATTCGGGGTGTACGCCCAGGCGTTTGAGACGCGGTTTTGTAGTGAGGCGTAAGCCCTAGAAACTTTTTCAAATTAAAACAAAATTTGTTGAATAAGTCCTTCATATAATACGCAAATTCTCAAAAGTCAGCTTGTAATTACTCAAAAGTTTAAAAGGAACTGAAATGTATCAAATTGAAAAGTCAAGACCTTTTTATTGATTAAAGCGCTAATTTATGGTCTTTCAGAATTCTTTATCTTATTCGCTAGTCTGCTAATATCTCCCAAAACAACGAATATTCAATTTTTTTACAAATACAAAGAGAACTTCATTCTCCTTCATAGAAGCAAGGTCAAATTTCAAATTGCACGTTAGTCATCCTTTGTTCCTCCAGGTGAAAAATTTATTCTTTTTGACTCAAGTTACTTGTGCTTGTAAGTAGCATATAATAAATTATTTGGACTCAAGTTACTTGTGCTTGTAAGTAGCATATATATATATATATATATATATAATTTTCTTTAATTTTTATTCAATTTTACATGTTTATAACTATTTACTGTAATTATATTATTTTATAAAATATTAAAATTAAATACCCATTGGGCTTACGCCTCGCTGAGGCATATGTAAAACGTCTCATCTTACGCTCATACCTTTTAAAATACTGCTTGTGGCCTACAAATACAAATTTAATTGTTTAATCTATTAAGTTCAATTTTTAGGTTAAACAAATACATTAATATATTAAAAACTGTCTAGATAAAAAAAGTTTATAGTAGCAGCAAAGTCAATTAATGCGATATGTCAGTTTCAAGATACAACAAAAAACCGGGTAGAAAATGCAGATTTTATAATTCATCAAGAAGGCCGCGCAATTAATTGCAGGAAAACGTGCAAATACCATTGGAAGCAGATATAAGAAAAGGACCAGAGTTCTCTATAGTCATGCCTTTTCCTCTTTACTTTCTATATTCCTATATGCAATGATGGAGATGGAGTACTTAGGATCAACAGAATTCTAAAACTACGGAACCAATTGGTTTCACACCGGGAGAACAAGATCCGGAGCAACGACCCCAACAGTTTGGAAGATATCTTGAGATCTTCACGACCATAAAAAAGGACCAGCATTCGGATTGTTTTAATTGATTTAATTTGACTTATTGATTTGGTACGATATTCTAAAAATATTTGGGATCCTTTGTGGGATGTAATATTCAAGTGCTCCATTTTTATTTACTATAAATAATAAATTGTATCATCACTTTCTTATTAAGTGTCATTGAAATGCGTCAATATTTTTTTCGAATGTGACATGGTATTCCATAACTTAAAGTTAAATAGAACATATCATTATTTTGGTATCTATATTAATTTTTATGTTTAATTATTAAATTCGGTTAAATTTAAAAGTGTACATCAACAAAATTATTGTTAGACGACTAAAAAAATAACTATCATGTCTTACTAAGAATATTCTCTCATAAGAATATTTTAATGATCATATTCTTGTCAGTTTTTCAATTTTTCCTAAATATATGCTTATCAAAACTTTAACAAAGTAAGATTAAAATAATATTCATGTAAATAAAAGAAAAACCCCCAAAATATCCGATAAAATCGAATCAATCCAAACCGATACAATTAATTTGATTTGATTTTGATAAAAACTGAATCAACCCAGTTCATACACACCCATATATATAATAGTGGAGACGAGAAACTTTTTTAGTTTCCTAGTATTTTATATCAACGAAGCATACAGTAACTTTTGATCAACTTTATATAGTATTACGTATTAAGAAATCTTTAGAATATTTATAAATATTTGATTGAAAATTTAGTTATTAATATATATTAACTTAAGATCCGTATAAACCTCTAAACTACAAATTCTAAATCCACCTTTGAATCAATGAACATTTGATATGTATCTTTTACTACATGTTAGAGCATCTGAGATTGATTGAAAGAGGTGACTGTTCTCACTGCATAGTTCAGTAAGAAGGATTGGTAGAGAATCAGATAGGAATAATAAAATCAACGTAAGAAAGCTAATATCCCCAATTCAAGTAAAGTGTCCACTCTCCAACAAAGGAAAAAGATAAAATTGTCAAGAAATTAATGAATACTGACAAATCTATCGATCAAATGAAGGCCTCAATGGTAGCTTTCTTCAACATATTACAGACAGGACATGAGTGGAGAAAAGTGTGACAATATTTGCATGAACATAGGTGTCTGCAAGGGAGGAAAATGATGCACGATTTCCTAGATTTGCAGGTTTTGCACATCATCTTCTCATGTCCATACTCTTGTTCTGTTTTATCTTCTTGTACTGCTACATGACAACAAGACTCTGCATCTTCAGCAGCAGCACTCTCTCTTAATTGTTCCATGCTACTGTTAAGTGACATCACCATTGCTTCTTTCTCTTTGGCCATTCTCTCCCATGTTTGCTTCTCTATTTCCATTCTTTTCAGGAAATCTTGTAGCTCTCTTGTCCTCTTTGCTGCCTTTGCAATTTCTTCGTCTTTTTGTTTTAGCAAATACTCTGCCTTTGACTTGTATTTTCTCCAGATTAATGCCATTTGTTTCTTTCTTTGCTCCTCTAGTATCAATCTCAATCGCTCCTTCTGTAGATTATTAACGTTCAAACATGTACGATTATTTTGATACGTTGAGATAGAGGAAGCATACCTGTAAACTGATGAACCGATTGATCTCAATGTTCTGTTTTGGGACCAAATTCTGATTGTACAGATTTTGCAACTGCTGTGGGTACTCGTAACATTGTTGCTGTTGAGGCTTAAAAGAAAACTGATTATTATCCATCAAATCCTGCCAAGGAAAACCAAGATTCTCCGAGTACAACTGCTCTTGAATGGCCATATCAACAAGAAGAGGGAGGGTCTCTCTATATATATTGTAGTCTAGTCTATTGGCAAAACCTATGCCTATAACTTTGTGATATGTTTCTTGGTTTAGGGCAGGCCAAAGTTAGTGGATTTTGAAGAAGCATTTATATACCATAAGGAAAAAGCCAAACATGATGCGATGGTGGGGTTTCACTTTCTTCTCGATCTCTTTTTCTCGTTTCTTCTGTCGTTTATAGTATGTAATGTAAAATAAAATAGCAATAAATTTAAAGAAACTGAAAAGAGGTTGATTCTCTCTCTTTATTCTTGTGATTTGTGTTGTAGTAATAAAGAGAGAGGTGGTAATTATGCAAAACAACGTAGACATGCAGGTTTTGTGACTTATCCTATGTCGTCGGCGCGTTTTTCAAGCTCAACTATGTTAAGAAAATTCAGTTCAATTCCATTCCTTATTTGGAGGCTAAAAATTGTACAAGTAAGACTTTGAATGATTTTTGAGTTATGCTTGTGTCCATACCCAAGTTTATACATGAAAATGAAAGTCATTTTTTCTTTTTCTTTCTAAGGTCTGAGGTTGAAAGTGGCAAAAATTTACACGGCACACGTCATACATTTATTATTTTAGTTCAAATATTAGGTGAAAATAAACTTTCTTCCGTCAACATAAAGTTTATTTGCACTCAATATTGTCATTAAATTTGGTTAATTAATACCACCATATACTTTCACCACATTTTATCACTTAACTATGGAAATTTGGTAGGAGTATAATTTATTGTAACATCACGTAATAAAGAAAGGGTTTCTCTTTTTGGTCTGAAAAGAGAGAGAGATAACAGGAATCAAAGATTTTGTCATTTTTTAAGCCTAAAGAACAGGATTCACACTATTGGATTCTGATATGTGAATGGTGAATTAATAAGATATACATTAATTAGAGACTTATTTGCAAGAAGAAGTAATTGGTGATGACCGGTAACTGCAATATTTATCAAATTAATAAGTTCCCAATTTGTTTCCCATTTGCCTAAATAGTTTGCATTTTGCTAGGAAATTAACTTCACCGGCTAAGCATAATGGTTTCTTCATAGATTCAATAACTTAATTGACAAGTACGTCATTTAGCTAATACCATCTCCACTTTTTTCTATTCTTAACAATGTAAACTTATTAACCACTTCTAAAAGAATAATTGGCGGGAATAGACCACACTTAATTAATGACATTAATTTATTTTAATAATGTGCAGCCATGCCGGATATATTTGACCTATCTTATTACTAGACACTTTTACTAGTCAAGATTTCTTACTATTATTTTTTGGGTTAATAGGCAACTATTTTGATCTTTATTTATATGACAAATGACGTTACGTTGAGGAATTCTTTTTCAGCACGACTGGTTGCCCGATTATGATATTGTAAACGGTCTAAATCGGGCTCATCTGTTGTATGACAGATCGGTATTGAAACGTAATGGATTGAAGATCGATCCTGTGTTCCATTGAATCTAGGCACGAGGTTAGAATATGCATTTCAAGATTATCAAGTCCATGACCCTGGAATTGACCCCGACTCCGAATCAGCTCGAGAAAATATTATCGAACCAAAATAACGGAAGGTCGGAATATTCGTAACCGCTCGGATATCATGGCGGGAATCTCGACACGTATCAATGAAACTGATTAATTAGCAAATCATAAGATTGTTTACCTTATATAGAATTGTACCTAAAGTAAGACTTCCCTACTATATAAAGGGGTCTGATTATTTGTAAAACACATTGTAACATTCACACAGAAGCATCATACCGTTATTTACTCTTTAAAGCTCTTTTTCAATTGTGTCTTGATACTGTGATCGAAGTACATACTGTTCAAGGGGGACCCTTTTCCCAAGGTTGTACTGTCTAATTCATATGGTTTGAACTTACTTTATCGTTTGTAATTTTCTATTATAATTTAACTTATTGCTTTGTGTCAATTTAATCCACGTATCCTTAAAACCACTTATAAATTCAATTGTTATCAGATTTTGAGGGTAAACAATTTGGCGTCCATCATGGGGCTAAGGATAATAGTGGCTATTTGATACAAATTTCCGTAACACCCACTATTTTACACTTGTTCTTTGGAGCGTCTCTGATTTCAGGATAGAAATGTCGAACTCCTATTCCGCACCCTTACACGTTGACAATGATTTCGACCACCATGTTGAAAACGATAGCGTAGCACCCGGGAACGACGTACCCCCAGTCGATCTTGACGGAGTCCCGGCTACAGATCCAATCGATGTCAGTTCACATGTGGCTATCAACGAAAACTTTCCAACCGATAGGGATGTTCGATCGGTCGCCCAAAGCACACACGACATCGAAGATGGTAGAATCAACTTGCGGATGATCTTCGAAATGTTACAAGCTCAACAGGCGGCGATAGCCCAACTCTAGAACCAGAGTCGCCCGCCGAGTAGGATTGAGCGCGAGCCATCCCAGGAAGTTGTTCACAGAGTTGAATTAGCCTCAAGGAGATCGAATGAGAAGGAATCGGAACCAACCCGGTAATCATTAAGATGCTCGAGGAACTGAAAAAATGAATTGAGTCGGGAGAGAAGAAGATCAAGGCAAACGATAAGATGGTGGACACCTATAATTCTATGGTCGATAAAATCCCAGGAGCGCCACCGATATTGAAAAGCCTGGACTTCAAGAAGTTCGTGCAGAAATATTTTCCCCCGAGCGCGGCTCCAAAGCCGATCCCTAAGAAGTTCCTCATGCCCGAGATTCCTAAATACAACGGAACGGACAATCCGAACGAGCACGTTTCCTCCTACACATGTGTCGTCAAAGGGAATGACTTGGAGGATGATGAGATCGAATCTGTCTTGCTGAAGAAATTCGGAGAGACCCTATATAAGGGGGCTATGTTATGGTATCACAATTTACCACCTAATTTTATTGACTCATTTCCTATGCTTGCAAACTCTTTCGTGAAAGCACACGCCGGGGCTATCAAGGTCAAGATCAGGAAGTCAGAGCTTTTCAAAGTAAGGCAGAAGGACAATGAAATGCTTAGAGAGTTCGTGTCCCGGCTTCAAATGGAACGAATGGATCTGCTACAGGTTGCTGATGATTGGGGAATTCAAGCTTTCACCCAAGGACTCAATGTTCGAAGCTCAGTGGATTCACAGCAGTTGAAGCAGAATATGATAAAGTACCCGACTATTACTTGAGCGATGTTCATAACCGTTATTAATCAAAGATTAGGGTCGAAGATGATTAACTCGGGGCTCCTTCCGAGTTCGTTTATCCTGTCAGAACTATCGACAGAATCAAGAGAGATATCAACCGTGAATTGAGGTCGAACAGGGATCGGTACCAGCTGTATAATGGAGTTCGAAGAAGTATTGGGTCCGGGAGAAGTTCCGTGCGAAATGAAAGTAGAAGTGATCGAAGTCATAGAGCTCAAGGACTCATGAGCAGAACGACTTCGACAGGCCCATCGGACCTAAAGAAGCACCAAGGTTATCAGAATATAACTTTTGAGAATGGAGGATTGCCAACAGTTGAGAGAGGAAGTAGCCCGGTTGTTCAACAACTGGCACCTTCGATAATTTCTTAGCGACCGAACCAAGAATCATTTTAGAAACACGAATTCTAACAAAAACAGACTGAGCCGAAAGAACCCCAACATGTCATTAACATGATCATCGGTGAAGTCGATGTCCCTCGAAGGCCGATGTTGAAACGCACCAAATTTTCCATCACAAGGGAAAAACGGACTAGAGATTACATACTAGAAGGAACCTTGTCTCTCAACGATGAAGACACTGAGGGGATCGTGCAACCTCACAATGATGCATTGGAAATAATTGTACTCATAAATAAATCTCGAGTTAAGCGTCTGTTAATTGATCTAGGTAGCTCGGCCAACATCATCCGGTCGAGAGTCGTGGAACAGCTCAGTCGTCAAGATAAAATCGTATTTGCAGTCCAAGTTCTGAACGGGTTCAACTTGGCATGTGAAACCAATAAAAGGGAGATAATGTTACCAGTCAACACCGTCGGGACCATCCAGGAAGCCAAGTTTTATGTGATCGAAGGAAACATGAGATACAACACCCTATTCGGGAGGTCGTGGATCCACAACATGAGTGCAATACCTTCGACTCTGCACCAAGTGCTAAAATTCCCAACGTCAGGAGGGATTAAGACGATCTACGGAGAACAACTGGTTGCAAAAGAGATGTTACAGTATAAGAAGTGATTCCAATATCGACAATCGCAATTCCGAAAGAACTAAGCTCGGGTGCAAAGCAAGAGGCCAAATAGCAATCACCAATACCGGTCAGGACCCAACCGAATTAGCAAGGGACTGACGAAGACGATGATTACGGGGTCCCCCGATCTTTTATAGTCACGGATGACTCCGACGCCACTAAATCAACGGTCGAAGAGCTGGAACATGTCACATTGATCGAGAACTTACCCGATCGAAAGGTATACGTGGGCACGGGGTTAACCCCCGAGCTCAAGAAACAACTCATTCAATTCCTTATAGCTAACATAGATTGTTTTGCTTGATCCCACCTTGATATGACTGGGATTCCACCGTAGATAACCACTCACAAGATGAGACTAGATCCGAAATTTCATCCGGTCAAGCAGAAGAGGAGGCCCCAGTCTGAAGTCAAACATGCTTTCATCAAGGATGATGTATTTGAACTCCTTAAAATATGGTCTATTTGGGAGGTTAAATACTCGGATTGGTTAGCAAATCCCTAAAAAAGGCAACAAACTTAGAATGTGTGTATACTACAAGGATTTGAACAAAGCATGCCCGAAGGATTCCTTCCCTCTGCCAAAAATCGATCGCATGATCGATGTCATGGCCAACCACGAGATCATCAATTTTCTCGATGCCTATTCCGGGTACAACCAAATACGGATGGACCCGGATGATTAGGAGAAAACCTCTTTCATCACTAAGTATGACACATACTGCTATAACATGACACCATTCAAATTAAAAAATGCCGGTGCCACTTATCAACGCATAGTAAACCGGATGTTTGAGGAACAAATAGGAACATCGTTGAAGGTTTACATTGACGATATGTTGGTTAAGTCACTGCGAGCAGAGGGCCATTTAAAACATTTGCAGGAAACTTTCATCATTTTGAAGAAGTAAAATATGAAGTTGAAACCGGAGAAGTGTGCGTTCGGAGTTAGATTAGGTAAATTCCTCAGGTTCATGGTATCCAACCGAGGAATCGAAATTAACCCCGACAAATCAAATCCATCGAAGATATCACGGTCGTGGACAACGTGAAGGTGATGCAAAGATTAACCGGACGCATAGCCGCCCTGGGACAATTTATCTCGAGGTCCTCATATAAGAGTCACCGATTCTTCTCACTACTCAAAAATAAGAACAATATTTCATGAACCCAGGAGTGTCAACGGGCCCAAGAGGAACTCAAACGATATTTATCGAGCCCACCACTGGTTCACACACCGAAAGTAGATGAACAACTATACATGTACTAGGCAGTATCAGAAACAGCGGTAGGTGGAGTCCTGGTCCGAGAAGAACAAGGTATGCAATTTTAAATTTACTATATTAGTAGGACCCTAGGTGAGGCCGAGACTAGGTACCCTCACAAAAACTGGCGTTCGATTTACTAAGCGCCTCTAGAAAACTAAAACCTTATTTTCAGTGCCACCTCATATGTGTTGTGACAACTTACCGATTGCGAAATATTATGCACAAACCCGAGCTCTCGGGACAATTGGCCAAATGTGCCATGGAAATAGATGGGTACGATAGTGAGTATCGACCCCGCACAGTCATCAAATCTCAAATTTTGGCAGATTTCGTGGCTGACTTTACGCCGGCCCTAATACCCGAGGTTAGATGAGAATTGTTGGTAAACTCGGGGATGTCCTCGGGAATTTGGACCCTCTTTATGGTCGGTGCCTCGAATGCGAAAGGGTCCGAACTTGGCATCGTGATGAAGCCACCAACATGCAATGTATTTAGACACTCTATTAAGACTATAAATTGACTAACAACGAAACTGAATATGAGGCCATGATTTAAGGTCTCGAACTAGCCAAAATCTTGGGGTGGAGGTGATCAAAGCTAATTATGACTCCCTCCTCGTGGTAAATCAAGTTAATGGAACATTCAAGGTCAGAGAAGGACGAATGCAAAGATACTTGGATAAGTTGCAAGTAGCATTACATCGGTTAAAGGAGTGGACCTTACAACACATACCCCTGGATCAAAACAGTGAGGTCGATGCCCTTCCTAACTTAGGGTCGTCGGTCGAAGACAATGAGCTTAATTCGGGGGCAGTAGTGCAACTCATGAGATTGGTGGTGGAAGAAGGTCATGTAGAGATAAACTCTACAAGCCTGGCTTGGGATTGGAGAAACAAATACGTACAATATCTGAAGACTGGAAAACTACCCTCGGATCTAAAAGAATCGAGGGCCTTGCGTACAAAGGAAGCCCGATTTAGCTTGTCCGAAGAGGAACCTTATTCAGAAGAATGTTCGATGCCCCGCTAGAAATATGTCTAGGACTAGGAGATACCGTGTATGTTTTAAGGGAAATCCACAAGGGCACCTATGGAAATCATCCAGGCACCGAATCATTGGTTTGAAAAGTGATCAGAGTAGGATTTTACTGGATCGACATGGAAAAGAACGCGAAGGAGTTCGAACGAAAATATGACGGGTGCCAACGATATGCTCCGATGATTCACCAACCTGGGGATATACTGCATTCGGTTTTGTCTCCATGGCCATTCAAGAAGTGGGGAATGGACATCGTCGGCCCCCTTCCATGGACACCCGGTAAGACCTAATTTATTTTATTTATGACTGACTATTTTTCTAACTGGGTAAAACCCCAAGCATACGAGAAGGTTAGGGAGAAAGAGGTCATTGATTTCACTAGGGACCACATCATATGTCGATTCGAAATGCCGATCGAGATCGTGTGTGACAACGGAAAAAAATTCAACGGTAGCAAAGTAACCAAATTTCTTGAAGACCACAAAATCTAAAGGATCCTATCAACACCCTACCACCCTAGAAGGAACGGACAAGCCGAATCGACCAACAAAACCATACTCTAGAACCTTAAGAAGAGGATGACCAACGCCAAAGGAAAATGGGAGGAAATCCTACCCAAAGTTCTTTGGGCATATCGTACGACTTCGAAGTCCAGTACCGGGGCCACTCCGTTCTCATTGGTTTATAGTGTCGAAGCTCTGATACCGGTCAAAGTCAGAGAACCAAGTATCAGATTTCGATATGCAACAAAGGAATCAAATGACGAGGCCATGAGTACGATCCTGGAGCTATTAGATGAAAGGCACGAAGCCGCCCTTGTTCGGTTGGCTGCCCAAAAGCAACGGATCTGGAGATATTACAACAGAAGGGCCAACCTTCAATACTTCAATATCGGGGTGTTAATACTAAGGATGGTAACGTTGAATACATGAGACCCGAACGAGGGAAAGTTGGGGCCGAACTGGGAGGGGTCGTACCATATCATCGAAATCACCAAAAAGGGATCATACAAGCTCAAAACAATGAACGACGAACAACTACCGAGTAATTGGAATGCAAATCACCTAAAATGATATTACTGCTAAGGCACGACCCCATTCATTTTCTTTTACTTATATTTCGGACTAACACTTGCAGGTAACCAAGGAGAAGTACAAAGATTTAGGCTTGAAATCATGTGTTGCACTTTTTTCCCTTGAACCGGTTTTGTCCTAAATGGGTTTTCCCGCAAGGTTTCTAACGAGGCAATATTGGATCGTGCTAACTTAGAATCGTAGACCAGCCACGAATCGGTGTCGAATATCACATTGACAGTATTCGAGGCTTCTCTACAATCAACCTCGAATACTAGGGGACATTACCCTTGGATATCGACTTTAGCAAGAGAAGAAACTTCGTAACCAAAGGGTCTCGATCGATAGGATTTATTGTAAGGTCCAAACAGTCAAATGAACCGTGCCTACATAGATTGCTCGAGCCCCGACATAAAGCTTGTACACATATGCAATTATGACAGACAAGAATGAAAAGAAGTCTCTTCCTTGCGGATATGTATCGTTGTCTTTTTAAGTTTTTTGCATTTTTTAAGAAATTCCTTACTTCCGATATCCTAAAGGTATCAAGAACAGGGGCTACCTTAGTCCGATTTCATGCGATCACTCCCACCCGGGGGCTGCTATCTAAAACCAAACTCGAACGGTTCGAATTATGTGAGCTCAGGGTCATAATTCCTATAAGGCTATGCTCGAACTTTAAATGCTAAGGCCACCCCCACTCGGGGACTACCATCTTAGGAAAACCGGATAATTCGGGATAATAATATTAACACGGGACAACACCCGAACTATAAAGGCTACTGCCATATAAACACGGCACGAAGATGTCTGAGGCCCGTAATGAAAATAACAAGGCCTTAAAAATTATTAACATGTTCCAAAGGCTACCCTCGAAAGACTATGAGTTAAAAAATTCTAAGTGCTTTGGGGAAAGAAAACTTTCGGTCACACCGAACCCCCACGATGCCTTAAAACGAAATAAAGTTGAAGGCAAGGTTTCTTCGAGTCTCTAAACAAAAGCCAACTATTTCATTCTAAGGCATTAAGATCTTTGCAAATAAAAATAATTAAGGAAAAGACAAAATTTGAAAGTTGTTGAAGGGAAAAGACCGTATATCATAATCAAAAATTTCTTTTTACAAGGGCCGAACATCCCAATGAGAATTTTTACAAAAGCCAGACGGCCTCAACAAAAATACAAAAAACCAAAAACATCTAAAAATTCTAAGTGGCCTAGGCTTCATCGAGGTCAACTTCATCACCTTCAGAATCTCTGCCACCCCCAAACTCGCCCAAGTCTTCGGACTCCTCGTCGTCTTCGGGACGAGCTAATTTCTTTGCCTAGGCATCGAGCTTTTTGGGACTCTCGATCTCAGCCGATAAGTCAAAGCCCCGAGCATGGATCTCCTCAAGGGCCTCCCTCCGAGACTACCACTTAGCATACTCAATAATGTCCTTTGCCCGGACCTGAGCCGCCTTGGCGTCAGCCTTATAAACGGCCACCATTTCCTCGGCATTAGCTTTTATTACTTTGGCTTCTGACTTGACTGTTTTGAGATCCTTCACCAAATTTTACCGATTAGAGAAAACCAAGTTGAGCTGGGACTGGAGCTCTTCGATCTTCTTGGCCTGCTCCAAGGACTTTTCTTTTAAACCTTGAAGTTGAACCTCAGTCGAAGCCAGTTGTGCTCGAGCGGTCTCCGTTTCTAAGGCCATGCGGTCCATGTTCTTTTTCCACTATTCTGCCTCGGCATTTACCGCATCTACCTCTGCCCGAAGCTTTCCGATCTGGTCAAACTTCTGTTGGACCTGCGGGTTCAGACCATTAGCCACCGTGTCTGACTCATCGTTACTATCCTCAAAGACTATTTCTTACCTGCTTGACCACGTCAGCATGCTCCTTCCAGGCCGCCCTCAGCTCAACTTGGAGTTTCTTGACCTCCCCCTCGCGCTACTCACTAAGAAGCTTGTAAGCATCCCTCCTCTTGATGGGCTCCCGGATCTCGGCCTCGTGGTGGTTTAGTTCTTCTCAGTATCGAAGAAAAGTCTCGTGATGAAGCACTGAGGCCTACAAACACGAAGGAAAGAGTTACGATAGTTTATAGATTAATCTAAGTACATAATAAAGGAGGCAAAAGGCATTCGAAGTTACCCGTTTTAACGCATGTTGGGCTTCATTGAACAGGCAGGGTGCTTCCACGTCATTCATCTTGGCCTGATCCTCTTCGGTCACCAAGCACCAAAGGTAACTTGCGACCCCCAGGGGGGCTGAGAGGGCCCAAGCATCCTTCAAATTGGACATAATAATTGTCCGTTTCTGGCTAGGATTTGCACTCGGATCTGGGAACTGGTCCACTAATTTCGGACTTGAAGAAGGCCAGCTGGCTCCCGAAGACAGACTTTTCTTTGGTATCGGGAAGTCACCCATCCTGGTGACGTCCTCCGAGGCAGAATAATCCAAACCATCTAAGAAATGGTCAAAGGGGTCTGCCACCCCTGGGGGCCCTCAGTTGGGCACTCTTTTAGCGTTTTGGCGTCACAGATCATAGAGTTAGTAAATAATGGCGACTCGGAGAGGTCTATCACCCTGAGTGCATCCTTTTGAGCATAATCCTCCGCCCGAGAAACACCAGCCACAAAATCTTGATCGGCCTCCCTAACTTGGGGGAAAATGGCATCGCCTCTCTCCGGTTCGGAGGCCTCGGCCACTGCCCCCTCTACAACCTCCCTAAGTTGAGGCAATGCGATGTTGCCTCGCACACGGACCACAAGCTCGAAAGCCTCTTATTCTTCTTCTTCTTCGGACTCATCCCTCAGGTGATGGACTATCCAATGGGAGAGCGCCGGTGCTTTCCTTGGATTTGCGCACCAGCCTCCTCTTCGGATTTTTATTCTTCGAGTTTCGAGAACTCGGGGTCTTCTCCTCTTCTTTTCCTTGCCCTGCCTTGGAGCAGGGGACTCGGCGGGGCTATCCTTGTCGCTGGTCGGGAGCCTCATTGCAACATCCTTCCCAAGGCCTCCAAAGAAAAAGAAATGAGTAAGCTCAGAAGAAGACCAAGTGTTGTCCACTCCAGGAAGGGATCTCACTCTGAGAACGGGCCTCCCACTGGCCCTTTGAAATTTCGCGCCATGCGCGCTCGAAGTAGGGTTTCTTGGGGACAATGCCCTCGACCCTCTCCTTGAGTCGAGGAACCGCCTCTAGAACCTAAGCAACGGCTGCATTGCAACCAAGTGTTGGTAAGAAAGTGGAAAAGGAGAACGAACATATTGAATTCTGGGAAAAGAAGAACTTGACTTACGTTTTGTGTTCCACTCTTCGTGGAATGGCATGTCCTCGAACCGAGATCAAGTCTGAGGTCCTCACTGGTATGGATCGGCCTAGACAACCTTGGTTTCAATCCTCATCTATGCTCGAGAACGGGGCTTTGGTGGCCTAGCGTGCAAGTTTGTTTAGTCCCCCCACCCCCGGAAGAATCGGGGGATTATACAGGCGTATCATATGATCAACGGTGAAAGGGAACCCGTCGATCTTGCTCACGAAGAATCGGAGGAGAATGACTATCCTCCAGAATGATGGGTGGATCTGACCGAGGCACACCTCGTACCTTTTGCAAAACTGGATAACCACGGGGTCCAGCGGGCCCAACGTAAAGGGATAAGTGTAAACACTTAAGTACCCATTTACGTGGGTAGTGATGTCTTCTTCGGGCCCGGGAATCACCACGTCTTTTCCGGCCTAAATTCAATCCTCTATGACCTTAAGGAGTACATACTCGGTGATCGAGCAGATATACCTCGACACCTTCTCATCCCGGCTCGGAGCGGGTGAAGGTTTCTTAACTTTGAAATCGGCAGTCACCAAGCACCCGCCAGGAATAAACACATCAAGAGGGGGTTTTGCCGTTGATCCCCCACCGGCCGGCCGGGAAGAAGAAGCATTTTCTTTTTAGGGACTGTCTTAGAAGTCTTTGCCATTTTTGGATAAGGATGAAAAAGAAGGAGTTAAAGGGGTACGCTTGAATAGTTCAGACAAAAGAGGAATCCTTACAAAGCTCTCAAGAAATTTGGGTAAGCACTAGAAAATGCTAAGGTTATTTAAGAACAAGAGTACGAAAAGATTGGATGTAAAGTTTGAATGAATGAAGGAGGAAGTATTTATAGTTTCCAAGCGACGGTTCAAAACCTGTGGTGGCCGACCAGCAACTGACGAACATTGTATGCCATTAAGACGGTGAGTGACGAGATGTTTCGTTCATTTTGTCGTTTCTGGCGCAAAGTATCTAGACAAGGTCGAGAACTCATATTGTTCTAGTCGTTTACTCTACGAAAAATGAGGAGACTATCTGTATACAGTCGAAACCGTGCTCATCTATTGCATGATAGATTGGGATTGAAACGTAATAGATTGAATATCAACTCTGGGTTCCATCGAACCTAGCACGGGGTTAGAACATGCGTCTTCAGGATTATCGAGTCCATGACCCCGGAACTGACCTCCACTCTAAATTAGCTCGAGAAAACATTATCGAACCAAAATAACTGAAGGCCGAAATATCCCTAACCGGTCGGATATAATGACGGGAATCTCGGCACGTATCAATGAGACCGATTAATTAGCAAATCATAAGATTTTTTTACCTTAAATAGAATCGTACCGAAAGTCGAACTCCCATACTATATAAAGGGGGTTTGATTATTTGTAAAATACATTGTAACATTCACTCAGAAGAAATATACCATTGTTTTATCTTTAAATCTCCATTTTAACTATGTCTTGATAGTGTGATCGAAGTACGTATTGTTCAAGGGGGGCCTTTTCCCAAGGCTCTGCTGTCTAATTCATATGGTTTTAACTTACTTTATCGTTCGTTATTTTCAGTTATAGTTTAACTTATCGCTTTGTGCCAATTTAATCTACTTATCCTTAAAATCATTTATATATTCAGTTGTTATCAGATTTTGAGGGTAAACAGATATAATTTTTCTTTTAGACTCTTGCAAAGATAAGAATTTTCGCCTCCAACGATACCATATGTTTCAAAATTTAAACTATCTAGAAGTACAGATGAAACAAATTTAATCTCGGGAAATTATCGGCTATGTCCATTTATATGTAGCTCATTACAAAAATTGGTCAATTCATAAAATATTACTAATATTAGCTAAATATTACTAATATTAGCCAATTAGCTATTTGTAGCAAAAAAAGGTCAAATTTTTGTTTTCTTTTGAGTGGGTGTTATTAGAATAGATTGGGTACATCTTATGGAGCTTGAATCTCAGTTTTGGGATGATTTGGTGAAGTTTTAAGGTGGTTTGAATTGAAAATTCGAAGTAAAAACTGAATATGAAAAAAATGATGTGTGTATCACACTGTGTATCATTTGTGTATCACACATGTATCATATTTGTATCAATTGTGTATCTATATATGTGTGTGTGTGTGTGTGTGTGTGTGTGAGGTACATGCGTGATACATGTTTGATACATGTGTCGCAGAAGAATTTTTTGAACTTGTTTAATTACGAATTTTGATACAAAATCAGTCTAAATCACCTCCAACCTTCCTCAAATTTTGTATATTGACTTATCTATATGTTTTCAATGAATTTCAACTATACCCATTGAAAAATGTTCTTTTTTGCTTAGATTTTTGGATATATTTTATCACCTTATTTGCAACCTCATCCATGAAATTTCCTTTCCTCCGTCTTGCATCTAATGTTGTTAATCACGCTTAAAAATATGGAAGGAGATTTTTACATGTGATTCTTTGAGAGAAAGAACCTTATTTATTTGGTTTTTCAATTTTTATATGTGCTTGGCTAGTTTTGATAAATTTATGATTAATGACTAGAGGTTAGTAAGTTGAAACTTATTTAGGACATTTGTGTAAAATACTAAATTCAAAATGATACGGCTCCTCCTTTTATTAGGAAAAAACATGAGAAGCAACGTAATTTTCTCTTTTTCTCGTTTTGTGTTTGGGTTAGGTGGAAGTGCTTTCATCCATTTCTTGCTTCTTAATGACCTCTTTTAATTAAATGCAGCAAGACAATTTAATTTGTAGGCTAAAGTCTCAGCTCCTTTCATTTTCTATCAAAATCACTTCAATTAGTTGAATTTTTAATTTAAGGTGGAAAAGTACATGTTCCCATTGCCAGTAGCCCATCTTAATTTAATTTTATGGTGAGAAATCAGTTGCCATTTTACTTGCAACTTAAAATAATAACGAACAGAAGCATTAGTTTTGTTGACTACTTAATGCTTTCTCTATCTTACTTTCTCTATCTTACTTTATGTGACATAATTCGGTGTATGAGAGTTAAACTAAAGTATTCATGTTTTCTAAATTAAAATTTACAGATTTAGATACTAGTATAAGTCTGCTTACAATAATTAATAACTAAAACTATTTAAAAAGCATATAAAAAATTATTATCATAAAAAAATTCTATTAAACTTTTCAAATAGCTGAGACAGAAGGAATAGTCCATATTCTTTTAGTAGGCTTCTTCATAATTACAACAACAACAACAAACACAGTATGATCCAATAGGTGGGGTCTGGGGAGGGTAGTCTGTACGCAGACCTTACCCCTACCTAATGCAGGTAGAGAGGTTGTTTTCAATAGACCATCGGCTCAGGAAGGGCAAGAAGAAGAAAAGGAAAGCAGGAAAGTAAGAAAGAAGGAAAAGAAAAGAAAAAAAAAAAGATAAAGGATAAGTAGTACTAAATAATAGCAATCATAGACTTCTTCGTAATTGTGGTACAAAAAAAGCATTTTATTTAAAAAAGTTAGGTTACGTAAATTTATGTGAAAGAAAGATACACGTGAGCTTATTTTGTTCAAAGATAGAGGTTCATCGATATGTCATAGTCGAGGGACCAACAATAAGTTTATTTTGGAACGTGTATCATTTTAATTAATTACAGGGATTAAATACAATTTTTCTTTACCATTAATGAAGTGTACATATGTATTATGTTGTGGCTTAATTTCCTCTATATATGTTACTGATGACACAAAATTGGAAGAGTTAAAAACTTATGTCACATCACTTCCCAGAAAATTTTCACAAAAGAGACATAGGATTTAGTAGTGGTGGGGGCCTGAAATAATGAATCAGCCAAAGTATCTTTTCTTTTATTTGACACACAACACATGCCAATCTTTGGCCAAACCAACACCTAAGAGTGGATAACCAAGCCACTACCATTATCCCATACACCCCCCCACTTTGGACTGTTTACATATTGCCTCACATGGTCCCACCTAAAAAGGGCTAAGCAAAGCAGGTACTTCTACTTCCTATTGGTACTAGAAAAATGAAGTCTTTCTCAATTTGGAAAAAGGTTCAAATTTATCTCTATACTTTCGAATATCGTCTACATCTAACCGTCGTTATACTATTCGGTCAAATTAACTCCTATCGTTATACTATCCGTCCAAACTTCTACCATCAGCAAACTTTTTAAAATTAACTTCGGGTCCGTCAGATCACCCAGAATCTCCCAATTCATTTTAATTAAGTCACTTATTCTACTTCTTGATCCACTATTTTCGAAATAGTTAGCATTTACCTGCTTTCTTAATTGGAAAAGAAATGAGAGAAAGAAATATCAAATTAATATAACACTTTGTAACAACGTATAGTAAATAGAAGAATCTAAACTAGGTAACTTTTCTAAACTTCAAAGTATTTACAACATTTCAACTTTAATGACTTCGTTGCACCAAATCTATGGAGACTCTGCAAGTATTAGCGGTAGAAGTTGAAGTTCTTTGGAGACTTTACACTGTCAAATTCAACTTTGTTTTAATCAAATGCCTATGCATTGTGCACTCTTAAGTTCGTCTATCGAACTTCCACACCAACCAGACAATAACAAAATATATTCGAATATACACATACATACGTGATGAGCAGATGCATATAATACACAATAAATAGACCTCCTGGGTTCTACGGTGTGTATATGGTTGAAAAATAAATACAATTTCAAATCAATTCCAAACTCATTATCACAAGAAGAGAAGTGGTGCAATAGTAATTAAAAATATCCATGAATAATTTGTATAGGCTAGTACCTTTAGCATTCGCATTGATAGTAATTTCTAAAAATAATGGAGCAAGAAGAATAACAAGTGCTTTAAATAAAAAGAAAATGTGAGATTTTGGATTACCTAACAGATAGATGGGTAATTTTTAAAAGTTTGTTGATGGTAGGGATAAAATTGACCGATAGTATAACGAGGTTTAGGCCTCGTTTGGCCATAGATTTTGCCAAGTTTTTTCCAATTTTTTTTTGGCAAAACCTGTTTGTTTATAGATTTTATCTGAATTTTAGCAGATTTTGAAAATAAAATTCCCAAATTCTAAAACTATCTCTACACATGCTTTTGGACCAAAATATTACCTTTAGATTTTTTAACAATTCAAAATTACCCTAAACTTTTGTATTTTATAAAAAATCGCACCACCTATTATGACCAAACTAATCCACCTGTTAGTTACTATCATTTTGTTCTGGACTGATGGATCTTGTAATATTATTGCAATTTCACGAATTGTAGTAGCTAGTGATTGTGTTATTAGCAGTTGATATTAAAATATTAGGTTATGATTTTAGGATAATGTATTATGTAGTTCATTATAAAAATGATGATATTGTGCCAAACTTATCTATGGCGAGGATTATAGTTTGTGAGAATGATAATGAATGGCATGGATGAAGGTTCTGCATATATAGGATTAGCAAGTTTGTTTGTTTGGTATTGTTGGGTATTTTCGATAGTGTTTAGAACTTATGGATATAAGTCACCTTTCATGCTTTTTCTTAAAAAAAGTGAAATATATTTTAAAAAATGATGTCCAAATATATTTTCATCTTCAAACCAAACTTTACCCAAATCAGATTTTTAAAACAAATTTGAGAATCTATGACTAAACTCTATCTAAATGACAATACCCAAAAGTATAGGGGTATTTGGCCCTTTTCCCTTTTAATTTGATTTTGGGAAAATACCCTTACACTTCCCAGTGTCTTTTCAGTGTTGTCATAAGTTTATTGAAAGTACTCCCTCCATTCACTTTTATTTGTGCACTATATTAAAAATATATTTTCACTTTTACTTGTCTATTTTAGCAAATCAAGAGAAATTTCTTATCATTAATTACTCATTTCAAAAATTATTTCCCAAGACTTTTTGAAATACTATCATTATTAGAGGTTATATGATAAAATACATATTATAATTATTATTTCTTAAGGGGCATAAAAAGTCCAAAATGGACGAGTAAAAATGAACAGAGGGAGTACGCAGTACTGAAGAATTTTTGCATCTATCTTTTTATTGCATGTATTGAAATAGGTCATTGTCCCATTTAGATTTATCTGCCTGCATAATCCATGTGAATATTTTTACCAAAAGTCTTATTAACTCATAATTTTCGAATCACTGTTTGTTTATTTCTCCTTGCATTCACTTTGTTGAGGTGGGGGATGGGTGGGAATATCATTATTTTCATTTGTCGCTTAGTCATATACTCCTATTGATATATTCAGGGGCTGAGCTAGAGTGTCAAGAGTGTTTAACCCAAAAATAGATTTCTCGGTCAAAGCTAATATCAAGAAGAAATCGGATTACCGATAACCAAAATTACTTCACTTTTTAGTAATTCAAAGAGGAAGAATAACATAAATACTAGATAAGGAATGAAAGATGAAAGTAGACCGCAAATCTCTCCCAGAATTGTGGTTTGAATACTTTGAATAAAATAAAAGACAAATTGCATATATTGATAAAAATTCAGATGCCATTACAATTGAGGTTCGGGTCCTTGTATAAGGATAAATAATCAAAATGGTTTTCCTACTTAATTCTGACTTGTTAATGGCATTAATTGCCTTGATTGTTTGTTACCATATATAATTATAATGGTTAAATTAATGACTGGCGATTAACCACACTCAAGATCAATGATGATTTCCCGTCCTTATTTACTGCAGATTCATGAACCTTCCTCTCTTATGGTCTTCATTCATCTCGTGCCCATTTTCTCATTTTCAGTTGTCAGGGCCGATACTTATTCTGATGCAACACCGGGGGTGTTTCTCCCATGCCTTCTTAAATTCTTTGATCTGCTTAATTGAAAGTACCACTTGTCACCCTGCTGGTGGTCTACGTGCTATGCCTTTTTTTCCTCAATACAGATAGTTCCTCCACTTTCCGAATATTCTCAACTGAATATTTGGGAAGTGGTAAGTATTTATGGCGGGATTTTCCTGTCGCATTTTCCCGAGTAACATAATGCTTTCTTCAGAATCGATGCGACATACGTCTTTAATACTCAATACACGTGTCTCATTGTGATTGGTTCTGCAGTTTTTAGCGCCTTTTAGGGTTTTTCTGTGGCTGCATCAGTCACTAAGTGACAGTTCCATGATGACAATTTATAATGACCAACTCTGATGATAGTTTCTTTCCCCTATAAATACCTCATCTCACTCAATTTTGAAATTCCCTTTTGTCTTCCTTGCATCCTCCTAACTTCTCTTATAGTTTTTCATCTTTTTCCTGTATTTTCTTTATTAAAGATGTTTTCTCGTTCTCTACATCCTTCTTTATCACCATAACCATATAAAGTGGTGATCGTTGATGAACTTCCTCCATCTACTGCCCCTACCAAGAGTAGGATAGGTGGTAGACTAAACATTCAAATCCCTTTCCTTCTCATCCGAGTTCGTGACATCCTTGCCAACACCGAACCGCGATTCTTGAATCCCCAACTTTCAAATTTTATATCGCTCACAACACCTAACATGCCAATATGCGATTGCACAAGAATTTCATCATGACTCCTGGACCACTAATTGGGCAAAAACTTCATCCTATAAAATCTTCTTACTTAACCCATTCCAAGAAAGCCGTAGCAACACGCGAGTGAATCCCCGTAACCGCAGAACATGCAAATTCTCAAGTAGTGGCCTAAACCACCATAATTCTTCTGGGATCCACGTATACATAACATACCATAATACTTGGATACTTCCAATAAAAATCAATTACGGCGGTCGTCAAGCCTTGCACATACCGTCACAAATCACATGCATAATCCAATCACGCTAGATGTACTGATCACTGCCACCATCATGCCAGTTCAACCATGGCTAACCAACCTAACTTCTTCTAATTCATTCTTAATTGTCTTGGATATAATAATAACTCCATTCAACACATAACAAACTCAATTCACGCTCATCCTGAGTGACCCCATTCCACGACACCACATTGTCTCCAAACCCACGAACCATTCCATACCCTTCCTTGCACGCGCATCACATCTTCAACTGGCACACCCATCCTGATAATTCCTCTACAAAAGCTTTTTCCAAATGCTTCTCTGCAAGTCAAAAATATCACATAACATTCCGTTCCTCTTATCATGATCCGCTACAAAAGCTCGATTCTTAACCATACCGCGGGTTTGAAATCCTTAGGCACCACATTGTAACCTTTGAATCCTCTAGGACCGTTGTTGAGAGTCGCCCACTATGGCTTAGCCTCAGATATAAGGAACTCCAAAGCTCTACTGGCCCATGAACACCCATCTCAATGAAGCACATGGCTGAATCACTTCCCTTGTAAATTACCTCTGTACGAAGCATAAAACCCGAATCCTCCCAAAGCCCAAACATGAGTCAATAAGGCCAACTATAGAACACCTTTATTAATTCCTTTTCTCAAATCACCACTTATGTTCTTTTCCTTTAGCTGTATTGACTCACCAATACGCTGATAACCCGAAACCTCACAAGTAGATAAACATGCAACCCAATCATAGTCGGTGTGACTCTCCCACTTAGCTTGAAGCCATTCATTACACAACTCGGGAATCCACCAAGATTCTTTCTTCATTGATAACATGACCTTGCGCAACCGACCCGCCAAATTCATCGACTTCTGTTAGCATTTCACGAACACTCTAAATCTCTAGCAACATCCACATAATCGACCTCTTACTGGATAATCAGTAGAATTCTTTGCAGATACTTCGTCAACCATACGATCGTTGACCTGCTTACAGAAGATAACCCACCTGTGGAAATTACATGCCGACATACCCCAACGATGCTGCAGTGTACAACCACTACGACATCAATAACCCACCTTGAGACCCTTCTCGTTCACCCACTGCACATAGTCCGATCACTTTTATGGACATCAACTAAACGTGTGAAAATATCTTCCAATTCAAAGTTATATTGCATCCTTATTCATATCAAACAACTCCCTTCTGTTGCATCCAATCTCCCGCCGTATAATAGCCATAATAGCCAATATTTCAAATTAAGCTCGTGGACCTAATCACCATCCACTAAAATTCCCAAATCACTCTAAACTTCTCCTCAAGGTGTACAACTATCCTACCACAGAACCCATATGCAACGCTGCCACTCTCCCACTTTGGTCAAACTCACTCCTTTAAGCAACTACCCGACTTTCGCTTCTTACACCTAGCCTTCTAGAAATTTAACCACCGCCTGACACTTCCCACATGTCCTTCCTCATCCTTTGCTGCCCAAATGTTGCCTTAGATTAATATCTATCTCTGTAGCACTTAGACCGAAAGATTGCTACTAACTTCAACCCCTTCCGAAGATCCTACTTATCGAGCCGTTAACATTAGAAATACCCATTTAATCCTGGACCGCCGCACCCCGCGATCTCTGACAGCCGCTTCTCCAATACTATCTCACAATATCATACCCCAAAGGCGAATTGTAGAAGATCATAACACCAGCAAACTTAACAAATTCAAGCGAGGACGACGACACCACGTCGCAGATGAAAATTCCACCACACTTAAAACACCAAGTCTCATTACTCTATTAATCCAAACCCGAACATTTATAGTCCAATTGCCTTTCCTCCACCAGAAATAAAATACTGAATCTCGGAATCGCGCTCTGAGAAGACCTTCTTTCAAGTCATTCACTGCCCCGACATATGGGCAAGCATCCTACCATCACATCAATATCGGCTGATAACCAATCATGAGCATCATAGCAATCTGCGCATAGCCTCAAAGCTCTCATAAGTGAAGCTACCAAGATGAAATTACAGAATATCCTTTCTCAAGGCGATGCCAATAGCCCCAACCAACTATGCAGGGAGTAGCATCCTGCACCATATCTGTAGTACTATTAAGATTCCTCAAATTCCTGATTTATAGTAAGTGTTTCGCGTCGCGTAAGATTGAGTAGGAAAGAAACATAGGCATAAGCCTCAAAGGAATCAAACCGCACGATGAGGAATCAAGAAGGAAAGTACTCCTAACAGCCTTGTAGCCTCTCGAAGATAATTACAGATGTCTCTATACCGATCCACAAGACTCTACTAGACTTGCTCATGACTCGTGAGACCTAAGGGAACCTAGTGCTCTGATACCATGTTGTCATGACCCAAAATCTTATAAAAGGTCAAGATGGCGTCGGACACCACTGTCAGGCAAGCCAGCACTAACTAGTAAATTAAATTGTCGAAAAGCCATTCCAAACTTTTCTCATATAACCTCTAGTATAATGGCCATAACGTTTTGCACAAAACTCCAAATGACAAATGGTTAAATGTTATGAAAACTAGACCCCAAGATCTACAACTGTCATGTTTTGGTCATCTCCCAATTCTTTATAGATTTTGAGATATAAGCTGCCAAAGTCAGCCACGTGCAACACAAATTTCTTCTTCATCTTCCCGGACAACCTGTAGTGTACCAGCCATAACTCTTTGTACACAAATCCAAATGCTAAATGGTTAACCTTTCTGAAAACTACACACAAAGGGATACAACTTTCATTTTTACATCATCTCTAAATTCCTTTAGACTGTGAGATATGAGCCACTGAATTCAGACCTGCGCAAAAGAGATTTCCTTCTTCGCGAACGCGAAGAAGAAAATCCCAGAAGCCAAATCCTTCTTCGCAAACACGAACAAGAACACCAGATATCCGTATATCAGCCTCCAAAGTAGCCCAAAATGATCCGAAAACACCCGAAACACACCAGAGGCCCCCAGGACCCCGTCCAATCACACCAACCTGTCCCAAAACATGACACAAACTTGCTCGAGGATTCAAATCACATCAAACAATATCAAAATCATGAATCTCACCCCAATTCAAGTTCAATGAACTTTAAAACTTCAAACTTCTACATTCGATGTCGAAACCTATCAAATTACGTCCGATTGACCTCAAATTTTGCACACAAGTCACATTCGACATTACGGACATACTCCAACTTTTGGAATCGAAATCCGACCCCGATATCAAAAAGCCCACTTCTGGTCCAACTTCTCAAAAACCTTCAAATTCCTAACTTTGACAAACGACTCAGAAATGGCCCACGAACCTCCAAATTCACATCTGGTTGCGCTCCCAATACCAGAATCACCATACATAGCTATTCCCAGAATCAGAATCCCAAACAAACATCGATAACATTGAAATGCACTTCAACCCAAATTTATGAATTTCTTCCAAAATGTCAACTTCCACAATAGACGCCGAAATGCTCCCGGGATCATCCAAAACTCCATCCGAACATACGGCAAAGTCCAAAATCATCATACGAACCTGCTGGAACCTTCAAATCTCGATTCCGAGGTCGTTTGCTCAAAAATCCAACCTTAGTCAATTCTTCCAACTTAAAGCTTCCGAAAAGAGAGTTCTCTTTCCAAATCAACTCCAAAACTCCCGGAATTCAATTCCGACCATGCGTACAAGTCATAATACCTGAAGTGAAGTTGCTCATAGTCTCAAACCGCCGAAGAACACGCTAGAGCTCAAAACGACCAGTCGGATTGTTACAAATATGAAGATTCGAGTAATTTAATTCAATTTTTTAAAAGTAGACAATGTTTCTATTTTATAATGATTTTATACTTTTATCTATGAACTTCAATATTGTCATGAATTTGTCTCCTACATTTAGTAAGAGAGTTTCCAACATGCCACATATCCTATATAATGTCTATTTTGTCCTTTACATTACTAGTCCCTCGGCCTATGAATTTCTTTACTTCTATCTAGATGTTTTAAATATTTTTCCCTTGGATATAGCCAAGGTCTTGTCATCAATATTCATTTATTTTGTTATGTCATAGAAGCTCCATAAACTTTGTGAGTCGATTATATTCTTGTATCATTTTATTTGAAGTCTCGCATGACATGCATGTATGAATAATTTCTTTTGACTACTTTGACGTTTTATGTTATTATGAGCTTATGAATATATTTATAAAATGTCATCTATTCACGAGGCGTGGCCCTTCAGTCTCGCTACCAACGGGACATGAGGATACAAAACAAAACCATGTCCTTTAAATTGGGGTTACGTATTCTATTTTAATATGTTTGCTGCATGACTTTTATGCGTTAATATTCTTCTTCAGAACTTCCCACGCAAGCCACCTGAAGAGGAAATGGCCCCTTAGATAAGAGTAAGATGACAATGTCTATCAATCTCCCATTTGGATTTGGCCATGTCCCCTCAACTAGTTTATGATAGCCAATTTTTCATATTTTTTCCTCTGGCTCTATCTCAATGCAACACTATTGCAGAACGGCTCTGTCACGATTCACAATCCAACTAATCGAGATGGCACCTAACCTAATTCGCTGGTAACAGTAAATCAATTCCAATGAAATTTGATGAGACAATAATGATGAAATGACTGAGCTTTTATACAACATCCCAAGGACTGGTAGTACAAATCATGAGTTTATGATTTAGAATTTACAAAGTTGCTATTAAATAAAGAACATCATTTGTTTGAAATATACACGAACAAATTAAAAATTCTAAAGCTACCAAGATCAAGAGAGATATATGACCGGAACGTAGGTACCTCTTCAAATCCAGCTCCCGTCGTACACAGCAACATCATCATCCAACATTTTCACGTAAGGTGCAAAATTATAGTATGTACAACCGACCCCATGTACTCAATAAGTAACAAATTTAACATTAGGTTTAAAGTAGTGACGAGCTGGAACAAAGGTCGGAGTCCAACACCAATAGCCAACAGTATTTCATAACAACATAATGAAGGTGATAAAATAAGTAACTCAGAGATATATTGCTCAGCTTGTTCAGGGTTCCGGAAATAGGCATGTTTTTCAAGTATATTATTGAAAATCCAAATCTTTTACCGAAACCACCAAAATATGAGTAAGTTTGTAAAACTGTGATTTTTCCCAAAACTTTCAACACGTAAATGTTTCATTTTCGAATTGCATGAGAAAAATACATCCCTATGCCTACATGTCAATGTGTATGTGAAGTCATGAATGACGCAATACCATATAGCATGAGGAAGATGCATCTCTATGACTGTATGTCAAGTGTGCATGTCGAATGCAATGCAACTCAGTGATAAAACCTTATGCATATTCTCAGAGTACTCAATCACACTGTCTCAAACTTTCTACTCATCACGCTCAATCACTCAATACACTAGGTCACTCAGCACTGAATAAGGGAGATCCAGCCTAGGGCAGATCCAGCCCTCAACACTCTCAATCACTCAGCACTGTACATGGTAGATCCAACCCAAATGAATCAATAGCAGTTGCACTCACTATGGGTGTGGAGACTCCGGAGGGGCAGATCCAGCCCAAGCGTTATAATAAGTCAATCATGGCATGAATCAATAAAACATGTTACGACGTGCAGCCAGATCCCATCATGAATCAATAATACATGGCAGATCCATCCCAGAATAATAAATCCTACTGCGGCGTGCAACCATATCCCGTCAATACCACTCGCAATCCGGCCCTCAGGGCCCAAATCAGTCATGAATCTCTCCAGTATCTCGGGATCACAATGTCAAGATAATAGCCCAATATGATAATATGATGTATCAATAAATAGCAACAGAGACTGAGATATGATATAAAAATGAATGAGTATCACTGACTATGTAACTGCAATTTAAGCAAATAACTCACAGTAGATATGACCTATGTGGGTCCCGACAAAATAAGCATATAGCCTAAATATGATTTCTAACAGGGATCACAGCTCAATTACTCAAGAACGTAGAGATTTCATGGATAAAAACAAGATTAGGTAACTACACAGTACTACATAATCAATTGAGTCATAATTCACATGGTGCACGCCCGCCCGCACGTCACCTAGCATGAGTGTCACATCAACACCAAATACATATCACGTGTATTCAGGGGTTCATCCCCTCACCACCAAGTTTAGAAGTGTTACTTACCTCGAACTATCCAAATCCAATATCGAGCAAGTAAAACAATACTCCAAAAATGCCATCTCGCGTGTACCGAGCTTCGAACGACTCAAAACTAGCCAAAAGAAACTCAAATATATCAAATAATGCCTAAGGAAGTAATTCCAAATGATAAAGGTCGAATCTTTAATCAAAAGCCCAAAGTCAACCAAAAAGTCAAACTCGGGCTCGCATCTCGGAACCCGACGAGACTCACAAGATCCGTTAACCCATTCAATTACGTGTCCAACCAAACTAGTTTCACTCAAATTCGACTCCGAATCAATGTTCAAAACTCGAAAATTCACTATATGAAACTTTAGACAAATCCCGAATTTTCTCTTCAAAATTCACAATCCAATTACCAAGAACGAAGATAGATTCATGAAATACAATCAAAACCGAGTAGAGAACACTTACCCCAATCCATATGGTGAAAATTACTTCAAAAATCGTCTCAATCCGAGCTCCATAGCTCCAAATATGAATGAAATGACCAAGCCCTCGATTTATAACTTCTGCCCATCAATTTTCGCATTTGCGAACAAAGGACCGCTTCTACGGCGTCAGTTTTGCGTCAAAATCCCTGTTTCTGCGGAAAATACTGGAGGTCTGCTCTTCTGCACCTGCGCAACAGGCACCATTTTTGTGCAGCGCAAGTGCGAGACAAAACACGCTTTTGCGCACCTACCCGCTTCTACGATCATAGCTTTCGCATCTGCGCACACTCAGGTGCGCCTCTTCCTCCGCATCTGCGATGATCCCCTTAGGCAAGCCTTCTTTCGCTTCTGTGACCAATTGTACGCATCTGCATCCATTCTTCCGCAGATGCGAAAATACTAGAACCAACACTTCTTCAGCAATGCAACATGAGACAAAATTATCCGAACCTCGTCTGAAACTCATCCGAGCCACTCGGGCCCCGGTCCAAATATACCAACAAGTCCCGTAACATAACACAGACCTACTCGAGGCCTCAAATCATGCATAACAACATCGAAACGATGAATT
Organism: Nicotiana undulata; assembly: GCA_005239495.1. NCBI lineage: Eukaryota > Viridiplantae > Streptophyta > Magnoliopsida > Solanales > Solanaceae > Nicotiana > Nicotiana undulata. Next base: position 10,588 of record ML273906.1, on the reverse strand, counting down.
GCACCTCAAATCGAACTTAATGAATTTTGAATCATTCAACTTCCAAAACTCGTACCGAACCTTATCGAATCAACTCGGAATGAACTCAAACATTGCACACAAGTCCCCAACGACATAACGAAGCTATTCCAATCCCCGGAATCACAATACGATCCTGATATCATCAAAGTCAACTAGAATCACAATACGATCCTGATATCATCAAAGTCAACTCTTGGTCAAACTTATGAACTTTTCAAACCTTCAAATTTCCAATTTTGGCCAATTAAAGCCGAAACATTCTAGAAATGTCCTTATGTAAATCCGAGCATACGCCCAAGTCCAAAATCACCATCCGGACCTAGCAGAACCATCAAAACTCCAATCCGAGGTCAAATACTAAAAAGTCAAACTTGGTCAACTCTTCCAACTTAAATCTTCAATCATGAAATTCATTCTTCCAAATCAATTCTGAATAACCTGAAAACCATAATCGACGACTCACACATGTATAATACAACATACGATACTGCTCTAGACTTCAAATAACTGAAAGAAATGCATATGCTCAAAACGATCGATCAGGTCGTTGCAGTCTCTCCAAAATCACGCAACTTATAAATTCACAACTTAAAATCAGTATATGTAAATGAAAACAATTTATTATATATTTCAATGTATATACATTAAAAAGGAACTTCGTTGATAACATAGGCCTAAGCTAAAAGCAGTTGTTGAAATCACAAACACGTCTAGAGGGGTGGGTCATATCATAAAACTCGCCCAAAGTTTGATTGGGATAAAATAAAGTAAGTCAAGATAATTAAGGCAACTACGGGGTTACAACCCAACCTTGCCCAACTGCATGATCCAAACTTCATTCTTTTTATGTTGCTTTTTGGAAGGAAAATATGAAAAATGATGTATTTGCATTTGATTATTAGCTCAATATCTTAAATTTAGATAACTCTCAATTTTCAGAACCAAAATAAAAGAAGATTTTTTTTGCCACTCCCAGGCACATCCCTACACGTACTCTGGAAACTGCACTGGTCTTTGTGTTGGAATTTGATAACTTAAAGGATCTTGTGGGAACGATGAGCACCGATCACGGTGGCTGTATTTATTGAGTTCGCGCACTCGCCATGATGAACGAAACATGTGAGACATTTTCACATTAGATGTCCATAAAGTTTTGAATTTCAAGACTTCCATTCGAAGCTTCTTCGATATGGTACTCTCTATAATATTCACATGGAATTGTTTGAATAACTTATACGCAGGGGCGAACCTTCACGTCTTAAAGGATGGCCAATCAATTATCCTTCGGCAAAATATTATATTTCATATAAAATAGTAGTAGATTTTAAAGGTATTATAATATACTCTTTTCTGTCTAAAATAATTAATTCTTTTGTCTTTTTTTTTGTTCAAATAAGTAATTTTTTCAGATTTCAAGAATAAATTAATTATTTTTTTCCTACATTACCCTTGGAGTAAATAATGTTGGAGTATGTGTTAAGAGTGTTTATGTGAGATAGTAAAAATTAATATGATCAATTTTATTGCTAATTAATGTTAAAAGATAGATTTCTTAATCTGTGTGAAAACATTCAAAAAATCACTTATTTTGAACCGGAAAAAGTATATTTAATACACTTTACCGAAAATATTCTTTTTACTTCTTTTAAGATTGAACATCCTGGAAAAGATTCTTTGACTTCGGCACTGAGTAAGCCATAAATAAATTTGGAGCTAGTGTGTAGCATGTGGGTTTATTGAACTAGTAACTTCAATTCAAAATTTATAGTTATCTTAAAAAATTCTCAATAAATAACTAATATAGCGTTCTGTAATTTAAAATAATTAAAATTCTAAATTTATAATAAATCATGACATCGCCTACCATAAACTCATATCAAACAAAATCATTCTAATATCGAAAACAACAAACTCAGAAAGGACAGTCAATAGACTCAGTACTCTGCAATGAGAAAAATAAGTACATTTAGAAGTAGCATAGTATCACGTCGATCGATTTTTGCGTTCACGATAGACTAATTAAGGAAGTTTGGTCTAGGGAAGCAAATCATACACGTAAATTACCTTAGGCCAAAAAAAAAAAAACATCAACCATATAACATGATAAATTAATTTGCTAAATTTGAGCTTTCCTGCTCATGAATTATACATTGTTTAATAATCATGGCGGTCTATGGGAGCTTACTTATATCATTATGACCTAATACTTGAATCTGTATTCGAAAATATATTCAAAAAATCAAACGCAAAGTAAAACTAGAAATGCATAAAAACAAAAATTAATTCGATCTCACTGAAATCACAGTGTTTACTTAAGAAACTTAATCCCTCCTAATACTCGAGGTATAAAATTATTTCCTCTCAAGATAGAACGAATTACCCTCACTGGTGTAGCGGTACTTCAAACTCCAATGATGAACGAACTCAAAGATCAGTAACAAATCACACTTACTGCTTTCTTTCTGTTAAAAATAATGCACAAGGAAGAAGGAGAAATCAGAATTTTTCGTAAGAAAAATCTGTGGAAAAAATCATGTATTTATAGCGAAAAAGTTGGATAATATTAAAGAGTTGTAACTCTACATGTAAAGGCTGCAACTTAAAATGATTGTATTATAAAATGACCATTTACGCAAATCTTCGAACAGGAAATTTAAAGCGGAGGGAAAACATTTTACCGCTACAAAAACGCCTAATTTGAATTAAAACAATACATTAATTTTAATATTAATCAATCAATAAGATCATTTGACCAAAATCGAAGTCGAGGCCGAACCAAACGACGGCACGAAACTTGCCTTCTTCTCAACTCTTTAAGAGCTAGAAAAAGTGCAATTATATGTATATTCATCAAAACTCTTTTCCTGCTCTACTATGGGGTCAAAGAGGGAAATTCAAAAACATCATTTTCCCCTCCATTTCCCATTCACCCTATTTTAAGCTATAACAAGTTTAAACCCAACAATCCCCACATAAATGAGGAATGACTATATCATGAAAATATGCATGAAAAACTATGTGATTTATAAGCAAGGATTAATCGCAACTGGACAAGTTTTTTTTGTTTTTTTTTTATTTTTTTTATTTTTTATTTTTTAACTTTTCGTAGTGATCTTATGTCGGATATACTTGGTCAATCGGTAGATTTGATATCTTTGAAATGTCGAACTTTGATGTATACCTACACAATCATAAGTCACACAATCACCCTTAATTGTCTTTGGCTCTCATTGTTGTGTTCGTTTCAGCCATGAACGCCGCCTGGTTTCATAAGTGTGTAGAGAACTAGGCCTTGCAAATTTTTTCTTGAAGCGGCTAACAATTCACACTTACATAGGTGATTCCTAAACGTGTTATTATGTAGATACTGTCACACCTCCTTTTTCACCGGTAAGGATAATAGGAAGTTTTTCCACTTTAAGTGACATTATTCGAATTTGAGATTTATTTATTTATTTCAGAGTCGCCACCCGAATTTTTGACGATGTTCCGGGACACCGTTTTGTTTTGAAAATCCCAAACCGAGGAAATTTGACTCTGTTTTGATTTGTCTGCGACCAGAAATCCGAGTAAGGAATTCTGTTAACCCGGGAGAAGGGGTTAGGCATTCCCGAGTTCTGTGGTTCTAGCACGATCGCTTAACTATTAACATTTGGCCTAAATTATTTGATTTTTACATATTTTAGCCTATTGTGCATTTAAACCTCTTTAATTTTTAACCGGTTTTAAGATTTATGGATTTATTTTGAAAAAACAAGTCACGAGGACGTGCACTTATCTGCTTTTGGACATGTTGCAATTACGCCACATAAAATGTCGCAATTGCAACACGTGATTTTAATATAGTTTTAAGTTGAAGTCGGGGACATGAGTTGTCACACCCGAGTGTAGATTACATAGTCAAGACTATGGTCGTGACGGTTTTATAATAGTCATTTGAGGCGATACTCAATTATTCTCTAAGTTGAGGTATTTTTAGCTTTACGGGATATGTATATAAACTACTTTTGATATTTATGGTATTATCTTGGAACAAGTCACGATGTCGTGCACTTGTTATTTTTAGACACATCGCAACCGCGTCACATGAAATGCACCCGCGATTGCAATATGTGATTTTATTTTTATTATTATTCGAAGTCATGGTCGGGTCACATGAAATGCGCAGCCGAATGGGATTTACGTATCGTGACCATGTCACGGTAATTTAATTACTTATTTAAAACAAACTATTATTCACGAGTGGGGGTATTATGCATATTGCAATTCTAAAAGTTTGTTAATAGCCACATAGTTCTAATTCAACCACAACTGAAATCAACAATAATAGGATTACGAAGAGAAGTACTCGGTGGAAGAAAATTTTGGAATTGAATTACTTAACTTACACATTTATAACGAGTACCTACTAAACAGTGGAAAAAAGTTTGATACATTTGGTGGTGGTTTTGCTGCACAACAGTCAACTTCTTGTACAGTGTGTTAGCTAGCCCTGGCTATGGTAATAAAAATACGAAATACTAAGGAGTATGGGATTTGCTACTCAAAAATTGTTTATAAGACATATTATATTATCAAGATAGAAAATATTTGCAATTTAGGCAAACTATCACGTTAACGACCCAAATCTTATTACTAAACCAAAAGGAATCATATTAATTCCCAAATAAGAACTATCCATTCGTCACTTCCTTTTCTGCTTTTAGGACCTCTGCTAATTGAAATTTGATACAGGACAAGGATGTTTCTTTTCCCCTCAACTGGATTAAATATTTGAACTTCAAACACTACTCTTAATCAAATGACATGCATATTATAGTATGTGTAAGCCTTAACTCATCCCAATACAATAAGAAATTCAACAATAAGCATCAAAGCAACATGTGTTAAATAACAAAAAAAATATGAACAATCTTGTATGGATCTATATTAAACTCATACGCCGGCATTTCAAAGTTAACCCATATTTAACATAGCATGACATTTGAAAATGAAGATGAATAACCATTGTCACACCTCCTTTTTCACTACCCTCGAAAGGGTATAAGGGAGTTTTTCCAATTTAAGTGACAATCGAAACAGAGTTATTTTATTTAAAATTCAGAGTCGCCACTTGGGGATAGTTTATGGTGTCCCAAGTCACCGGTTTAATCCCGAATCGAGGAAAGGTTGACTCTGTTTTACAGTCCGCAAAACACAGAAATCCGGGTAAGGAATTCTGTTAACCCAAGAGAAGGTGTTAGGCATTCCCGGGTTCCGTAGTTTTAGCACGGTCGCTCAACTATTATTATTGGCCTATTTATCTGATTTTAAAACATTGTTTAAAACCTACGTGCATTTTATTCCTTTTAAATCGCTTTTAATAATCCAATTGTTATACAACTAATCATTTTGTTACACATTGCGAATTATGTCACGGGAACCGTACCCACAATCCACAATGTGTTTATTTTATTTAACTTAAATTATGTCCGGGTCACATAAATGTACCCCCGAATTTTAATAGTTAAGCGTCACTACTTCGTCACGGGAACCGTACCCATAGTTATGACAATTATTTAATTAAGAGCCTAGAGCAAATTAGGAGAGTTCAAGGCATTTTCCATACTAATGTTTTCTGTATTTACGTGAGGGCCATAGATTATAGAATTTTATTTGTGTATGGCGCACCTCAAATTATTCTTAAAGCAAACTAAAGATGCTCCTACTTTAATCTAATTCGAAATGAGGTATCACAACCACGTCACGGGAACCGTACCCATAGTCACAATAGTTTATTATTAATCACACCTAAAGCAAGCTACGATGCTCATAATTATTTTCCTAAAGTTGATTCGAGATTATTGCAAGGCCATAGATTATGGACATTGGTTATCTATGGACATTGGTGGGGAGAAGGTGCACGAATTAGGCTAACAAGATTTAAATCAATTATGTGCAAATCATCACCCAAAGATAAGACAAAAAATTTACAATTAATTCTTATAACTAATCCTGCAACTCATTAATCTTCTTAATTTACGTTTTCTAAAGCAAAGATAGACTCCCCCATTGTCACTACTAAAATACCAGTAACTTTGTTCTAAATTTCCAAATCAGATTAGACCAACAGCAGAACAAAGATTCAATATAGTCCATTTTGTATAAAGGATTATGAGACGATATTCATAAGGGACACGTCAAGCAAGGCAAACAGAAAAGGAAGTCATATAAACACCGAAGAAGCAAACCGAGTAATGCAATTTCAATTGAAAACAAAATATTGTCCCTAAGATACCACAAGCAATCAAGGATCCACACAAATTCTTTTCATTCAACCATCATATAAGAACAATATAAACTAAAATCGGGACAGAGGGGAAGAATCGACCTATGTTATTTCAGAAAATTTGACTGTGATGACCCAAAAAGGGGTCATCTTATGTGCATCTAATTTGGACTGTGTTCCGAGGCCTGAAAGCCTCTATTTAATCTCACCTCGATGTGCGTGCGCAACCCGGGCGAGTAGCCGGGAAGCCTTTATGTGAAAAACTTGATTAAGAGTTAAATTTATGATAATTAATTGAATAAAGTTGACTTTGGTCAATATTTTTGGTAAACGGACCCGGATCCGTGATCCGACAGTTTCGGAAGGTCCGTAGGAAAATATGGGACTTGGGCGTATGCCCGGAATCGAATTCCGAGGACCCAAGTCCGAGAAATGAATTTTTAAAGAAAATTGTTTTATGAAAATATTAAAGGCTTATGAAAATGAACTTTGATGTGAAACCCATGCTGCCAGGCCCGTATTATGATTTTGGAGCCCGGAGCAGGTTCAATATGTGTTATTCAAGCTATTTGTGAAATTTGGTAATAAACATACTTAATTTGATTGGTTTCGGATCAAAATGAGGAAGATTGGAGTTAATGAAGTTTTGAGGTTTTTAAAATAATTGGAAATTTGGTTTGGAGTGTGATTTTATGTTCCCGAGGTCCGATTGAAATTTCGAGATCGGGAATAGTTCCGTTGTGTCATTTATAACTTGTCTGCAAATTTTGAAGTCATTCCGAGTAGTTTAGGCCGGTTCAGCGCGTTGAAGTGAATTCTAGAATTTCAAAGTTCTTAAGTTTGATTAATTTGGTTTTGGGGTTTTATTTCGAGTTCCGTTGTTGTTTTTCATGTTCCGAGAGTTTGAGCGAGTCTGTATCACGAATACAGACTTGCCGGTGCTTTTGGACGGGGTCCCGAGGGGCTCGGGTGTGTTTTGGACCCCCGGGAGCTAAGTTAGAAAACCAGAAAATCTGCTGTCTGGTTTCCTTCTCTGCGATCGCAGAAGGTGGGTTGCGATCGCGGAGAAGGATTTTGCTGGGCTGTCGATTGCTCTATGCGATCGCAGCTTCCCCTTTGCGATCGCAGAGGTCTGGGTTCCACACCTTTGCGATCGTAGCCCGTTTCTTGCGATCGCATTGAGTAGCATCTGGGCCGGGTGAGATTATTCTACGCGTTCGCAGGACCCCTGCCGCGATCGCAGAGGTCTTGCCAATTGTTCTTCGCGATCGCAAGACCTCTGCCGCGATCGCAGAGGTCCGGCCAATTGGCCTTCGCGATCGCAGGCCCGATGTCGCGATCGCAGTGAAGTTTTTCCTAGGCAGTACTTAAATGTCCAATTACGGGATTCTTCTTCATTATTCAATACCCAACCTCCATTAGAGCTCCTCCAAGCTAGGGAAAGGACTGCCCAAGTTCAAACTCATCAAGGTAAGTGATTCCTAGTCCGTTTTTCATGACTTTTAACATCAAATTCAAATAAAATCCTCTTCCAATTATCTTAAAATTTATAGGAATTGATAGAAAAATGTGGGGTTTTGGGAATATAGTGAAACTTCATTTTTAGCCAAAAATTCCTAAATAAATTATGTAATTTCGATCCTTAGGCTTTGGCTAGTTCATTCCTTTGAAAATTTTCGGAATTTGGCTATGAGAGGCCGGGGTTGGAAATTAAGAATTCTTCAAGAATAGCGATTTTATTGAATAGCTAAGATGAGTTATCACATTGTACATACATTGATGTTATTATATATCTTTTGACTAGTTGCTAGTCCTCAGGTATAGAATTCGGAGTTTCGGGCGCAATTGTGGTCCGAGGGGTAGATTCGACACGAGGTGAGTCTCCTTTCTAACTTTGTAAGAGGGAATCGTCCCCATAGGTGATGTATATGCTATGTTTGACTTGTTTGGGGGATACGTACGCGCCAAGTGGTGAGAGTCCGTACGTAGCGGCTATTATTGTTATGTCCGGGTAGTTAGGCCCACATCATGCCTTGTATGTTTCCTTGCAATGCCTTAAATATGTTTCTTTCTTTTCGTTGAAATGCTCTTATGATTTATTGTAATGCTATATTTCCTACGAAATTATGTTTTTTTATCATGTTGTTCTTCTGAGGTCCATTGAAATGAAATTGTGAAATATAAGGGAGCGGGCCGTACGCCACGGCGGATTTGAAATGAAATTGTGAAATATAAGGGAGCGGGCCGTACGCCACGGAGGATTTTAAATAAAATTGTGAAATATAAGGGAGCGAGCCATACGCCACGGCAAATTTTAAATGAAATTATGAAATATAAGGGAGCGGGCCGTACGCCACGGCGGATT
>ML273905.1:1311-17247 GCA_005239495.1 Nicotiana undulata | reverse complement strand
CTGGAGCCTCAAGACACCATCCTCGCCTAAAGTAACCTCCTTGGCCCTGCCTTGGACCACTGCGTCCCGAAGCTCTACAAGGCATGTATCATCAAACTGTCGAGCCTTAATCTCCCCCAACAATGAAGACTGGGCAACTACATGAGCCAAAACTCGACGAGGCTCTGAAAGGTCTAATCTCGCAAGGCGATTGGCCAAGGACTGAATGTCCAAGGCTAAAGGTCTCTCCTCAACTGCAATGTAGGCCAAGCTACCCATACTTGCTTCCCTCCTGCTCAAAGCATCTGCGACTACATTCGCCTTGCCCGGGTGATATAAAATAGTGAGATCATAATCTTTTAACAACTCAAGCCATCTCCGCTGCCTCAAGTTAAGGTCCCTCTGCTTAAGCAAGTACTACAGGTTGCGGTGGTCAGTATAGACCTCACAAGATACACCATATAGATAATGCCGCCATATCTTCAAAGCATGAACAATCGCCGCCAACTCCAAATCGTGCACAGGGTAATGCTTTTCATGAACCTTCAGCTGTCGCGAAGCATAAGCAATAACCCTGCCATCCTGCATCAGCACGCACCCCAACTCGATGCGTGAAGCGTCACAATACACAGTATACATCCCAGAACCGGAAGGCAGTGACAGAACTGGTGCTGAGGTCAAAGCTAACTTGAGCTTCTGAAAGCTCGCCTCACACTCGTCGAACCACCGAAACGGGGCATTCTTCGAGTCAATCTGGTTAGTGGGGCTGCAATAGAGGAGAACCCCTCCACGAATCAGCGATAATAGCCTGCTAGGCCCAAGAAACTCTTGATCTCTGTAGCTGAAGTAGGACGCGGCCAACTCTGAACCGCCTTAATCTTCTGAGGAACAACCTTGATACCTTCTCCGGATACCACATACCCCAAAAATGCCACGGAATCTAACCAGAACTCGCACTTGGAGAACTTAGCGTACACCTTCTGTTCCCGCAAGGTCTGGAGCACAACTCTCAAGTGCTGCTCATGCTCACCCAAGATCCGCGAATAAATCAAGATGTCATCAATGAAGACGATGACGAAGGAATCAATATTCGGCCTGAATACCCTATTCATCAAGTCCATGAATGTTGCTGGGGCATTATTCAAACCAAAGGACATCACCAGGAGCTCATAATGGCCATATCTGGTACGAAATGCAGTCTTCAGAATATCTGAAGCCCAAATCCTCAGCTGATGATAACCCGATCTCAAGTCAACCTTGGAAAACACTCGAGCACCTTGTAGCTGATCAAACAAGTCATCGATGCGCGTCAGAGGATACTTATTCTTGATGGTCACTTTATTTTGCTGGCGATAGTCAATGCACATTCGCATAGACCCATCCTTCTTCTTCACAAACAAGACTGGAGCACCCCACCGTGACACACTCGGCCTGATGAACCTCTTGGCCAACAACTCCTCAAGATTCTCCTTCAACTCCTTTAGCTCCTTAGGAGCCATACGATAAGGGGGAATGGAAATAGGCTGAGTATCTGGAGCCAAGTCAATACAGAAGTCAATATCTTGATCTGGAGGCATGCCTGGAAGATCTGAAGGAAACACATCCGGAAACTCTCGAACAACAGGCACTGAATCAATGGTAGGAGACTCGGCGGTGGTGTCCCGCACATAAGCAAGGTAAGCCAAACAACCCTTCTCGACCATATGCCGAGCCTTTATGAAGGAAATGACCCGGCTGGAGGCACTAACGGAAGAACCTATCCATTCTAGTCTAGGCGATTCAGGCATGGCTAAAGTGACTGTCTTGGCATGGCAATCTAACACAGCATGATAAGGAGATATCCAATCCATGCCTAGGATAACCTAAAAATCAATCATATCCAGCAATAAAAGATCTGCTATGGTATCGAAACCGTAGAAAGTGACCACACAAGACCGGTAGACTCGGTCTACCACCACAGAATCACCCATAGGAGTGGACACATATATAGGAGAACACAAGGACTCACGAGGGATATCCAGAAAATGAGCAAATAGTACGAAAACATATGAATACGTGGATCTAGGATCAAATAGTACCGAAGCCTCCCTACCATATACTGAGATAATACATGTGATTACGGTGTCTGAGGCCACTGCATCTGATCTTGCCAGAATGGCATAAAATCTGGCTGAGGCTCCTGAAGACTGAACTCCCCCAGAGTGAACAAGAACTAACTGACCTCCTTCTGACTGGCCTCCCCCTCTAGGACGACCCATGCCGACCTGTCCTCCACCTCGAGGCGGCCGGACTGCTGGTGCTGAACTCCTAGGTTGATAACTCTGCTGCACTGCCTTGCCCCGATACCTGGGACAATACCTCCATATATGACCCGGCTCCCCACACTCGAAACAACCTCCTGGTGCTACAGCCCACTGCCCGAAAGAGGAAGAACCCTGAATAGCCGTAGGGCGGTGTGAACCCTCTGGTAAGGCACTGAAATAGGAACTAGAAAATCTTTGATGACTGGAATAACTGCTGGGTGCACCCTGGGTGGCTGGGGGACAAAAGGAACGCTCTGGCTTAGCGCCGAACTGAGGCCTCGTGAAATACCCCTAGGAGGTAGTAGAGGTGCTGAATATGAAGGCCTACTGAACTGGCCGCCTCCGAGCTGACCTCTACCCCTAGCTGGAGCACCCCTAAAGTCACCTGTGAACCTGGACCTCTTGTCTTGCTGACCTGGCTGACCCTGCTCCATGCTCCTGATACGGTAACCCTCAATCCATCGAGCTATCTCGACTACAAGATGGTATAGGGTATCCATCTCTACCTCTCTGGCCATAGAGGCCCTAATACCTGGATGCAAGCCTTCCACATACCATCGCATCCTCTCGGTATCAGTAGGCAATATCATAAGGGCATGGCGAGATAACTCGGAAAATCTAGCTTCATTATCAGTCACTGACATCTGCCCCTGCTCTAGTCGCTCAAACTGACCCCGTAGCTCCTCCCTCTCAAAAGGTGGAATGTATCTATCTAAAAATAGCTGAGCGAACTGGTCCCAAGTGACAGGAGGAGAATCTGTTGGTCTGCTGAGAATATATGACTGCCACCACCTGCGAGCTCTGCCCTCTAACTGAAATGTGGTGAAATCCACTCTATGGGACACCAAAATCCTCATGTTGTGCAGTCTATCCCTGAACCTATCAATAAAATCCTGAGAATCCTCTCCCCATTCACCCCTGAAGACTGGAGGGCAAAGTCGGGTCCATCTATCCAACATCTTCTGCTGGTCACCCTCTACAACTGGCCTGGGCTCTGGGGCTGCTACTACGGGCTGAACCCCTCCCACGGGCGGTGTGCCCGGGGTATGACGTGCTGCTGCTGCCTGACCTATGGCATGAACGGTAGGAGTCTGGACTCCCCCTCCCGCCTGAGAAGTATCAGGGTCGGCTGGAAATAAACCAGCCTGAGACATAGTGTCCATGAATCTCAGCATACGGCCCATGACTTCCTGGAAGCCTGGACTCGTCATGAAATCTACTGGAGCAGGTGCTACTGGAGGCACCTCATCCTGCTCCTCCATAATAGGGTCCTCTGGTGGTGCCACTGGCGTAGCTCTGGGACGCCCTCGTCCCCTACCTCGAGTAGGTGCTTTGCCCCTGCCTCTACCCCGACCTTGGGCAGCCGGGGCAGCGGCCTCTCTCGGACCAGGAAGATCGGATGCACGCGTCCACACCATTTGTGAGAGAATAGAAGAATAAGTTTGAGTACATCATAGATTGCACGACAGGGTATGAATAAAGGAAGTTTCCTAACACCCTTTAGCCTCCAGAAGATAAGTACAGACGTCTTCGTACCGATCTGCAAGACTCTACTGGGCCTGCCCGTGACTCGTGAGACTTACATGAACCTAAGGATCTAATACCACGTTGTCACGACCCAGAATCTTAATCCGGGTCATGATGGCGCCCAACGACGGGGTTAGGCAAGCCAAAAAAAATTACGCTAAGTGATACCCTTCCCATCTAATTAAGCAAGTCAACATTTATAAAATTTAAACAGTTAAACATGGAGATAGCTTGACATGGAAATAAAGCACATGTATGCCTGTACAACCCAAACCCAAAATATACATAACCACGCGTGTCTGCCAGGAACTAGTGTCACGAGTGTCACAAGCAACTACTGAATATACAATGACTACAATATATACAGAGTCTCAGTCTGAATGAAATGGACAGAGAGTATAACAAAAGAACTCCAAAGTGATGCTAGGAGGTCGCCAGGAAAGCAGCTCACCGTGAAGTACGACCACGCTATCAATATCTAGCACCAGTTTGATAATCAGACGCACTAGCCTCCGGACCTGTACAGGCAAGTATAGAAAAGAAAAGAAAGTGCAGCATGAGTACATATTAAATAAATATGTACCCAGTGAGTATCCCGCCTAAACTCGAAGAAGTAGTGACGAGAGGTCGACTCGATACTCACTAAGGTCCAACAGTAATAACATATGATAGAATATAATGAAATACAGTTGGCATGTCAGGAAATAAGCAACAAGTACATAGCAAGAGCAAGAATCCAAACAACTACTGAACTAAACAATAAAGCACTTTCAATGGTAAGACCACCGATCGAAACAATAATAAAAAATTCTTAGATCCGCTGTGGCGTATGGCCCGCTCCCATAAGGTACCTTCTAAACTCGATGTGGCGTACGGCCCGATCCCATATGTATTCAATTACTTTTCAACACTGCCGTGGCGTACGGCCCGATCCCATATTCATTTCAATTTCTTTTCAACACTGCCGTGGCGTACGGCCGGATCCCATATTCATTTCAATTTCTTTTCAACACTGTCGTGGCGTACGGCCCGATCCCATATATTTCACAATTCTTACTTTCCATAACAAATTCCTTACCATTCAACAATTTTCCAAGAAGCCTCTGAGGAACAACACTATACAAAACATAACCTTACGGTACACATGGCGTCACAATAAATCATACAAATCATTACAAGGAAAAACATATAAGGCATTACGAGAAAGCATACAAGGCATGATGTGGGCCTAACTACCCGGACATAACAATAATAGCCGCTACGTACGGACTCTCGTCACTTGGCACATATGTAGCGCCCAAACAATTTACACATAGCATATATATATATATATATCACCTATGGGGACAATTCCCTCTTACAAGGTTAGAAAGGAGACTCACCTCGTGTCGAATCTACCCCTCGGACCACAATTGCGCCCGAAACTCCGAACTCTACACCCAAGGACTCGCAACTAGCCAAAAAGGTATACAATAATATCAATGCATGCACGAAGCGGGAAGTTATCCTAGTTATTCACTAAAATCATCATTCTTGAAGAATTCCCAATTTCCAACCCCGGTCCCGCACGATCAAATTCCAAAAATTCTCGAAGGGATCACTCACCTATAGCCTAAGGATCATTAAGGTGTGATTTCTACTTGAATTCATGGCCGAAAATGGAAAATCACAAAATCCTAAAGAACCCTAAAATTACTACCTAATTCTATGATTTTAGATAATTTAGCAGTGAATTTAACTAGGAATTAATGTTTGAAACTAGTAAAACTATGGAATTTACTTACCTCAATAACAGTGGTGGAAGGTCCCTTGAAGAGCTTTCTAAAAACTTGAGGAGGAAGATGAGATTGGAGGAAAAATGCTAAGTCCCGTATATAATAAAACTGCCCAGGGATTTCCTTAACTGCGATCGCGACAAGGAGCATGCGATCGCGAAGGCCAACTGGCCAGACCTCTGCGATCGCGAAGAACAATCTCACCCGGCCCAGACGCGACTCTATGCGATCGCGATAAAAGACTACGATCGCGAAGGTGTGGAACCCAGACCTCTACGATCGCAAAGGGGAGGCTGTGATCGCAGAGAACAATCAATAGCCCAGCAAAATCCTTCTCCGCGTTTGCAACCCACCTTTTGCGATCGCAGAGAAGGAAACCAGATAGCAGAAATTTCTGGTTTTCTAACTTAGCTCCCGGGGATCCAAAACTCACTCGAGCCCTTCGGGACCCCGTCCAAAAGCACCGACAAGTCTGTATTCGTGACACTAACTCGCTTGAACTCTCGGAACATGAAAAACAATGACGAAACTCAAAATTCAACCCTAAAACCAAATTGAATCAAAACTTAAGAACTTGAAATTCTAGAATTCACTTCAATGCGCCGAACCGGCCTATACTACTCGGAATGACTTCAAATTTTGCAGGCAAGTTATAAATGACATAACAGAACTATTCCCGATCTCGGAATTTCATTCGCACCTCGGGAACATAAAATCACATTCCAAACCAAATTTCAAATTCTATGAGATTTCTCAAGACTTCATTAACTCTAATTTTCTGATTTTGATCCGAAACCCGTCAAATCAAGTCCGTTTCACATAAATAACACATATTGAACCTGTTCCAGGCTCCGAAATCATAATACGGGCATGACAGCACAGGTTTCACATCAAGGTTCATTTTCATAAGCCTTTAATATTTTCATAAAATAATTTTCTTTAATAATTCATTTCTCGGACTTGGGTCCTCGGAATTAGATTCCGGGCATACGCCAAAGTCCCATATTTTCCTACAGACCTTCCGGAGCCGTCAGATCATGGATCAGTGTCCGTTTACAAAATAGGTTGACCAAAGTCAACTTTATTCAATTAGTTATCATAAAGTTAACTCTTAATCTAGTTTTCACATAAAGGCTTCCCGGCTACGCGCCCGGGCTGCGTACGCACATCGAGGTGAGATTAATGGAGGCTTTTTGTCACGTCCCAAAACCGGTCCAGGTCGTGATGGCGCCTAACGGCGAGATTAGGCAAGCCAACGAACAACACTAACAATAAAAAAAATGCGGAATACAATAATAATATGGGGTAAGGCCGCAGAAACAAGCTGAACCACAGCTAGGCCCAATATATACAACCCCGTGTTACCAACATAACTACAACAAGTGTGTGTGCCAGGACTAGTGTCACAGTGTCAACAGGCGGCTACATAGATACAACAGTAGAAGTACATATACAAAATGTACAAGCCGTAGCCTGGAACAAAAGACTGAGCAAATGAAACTAGAAGGCTCCAGAGGTGCTGTCGGGAAAATGCCAAGAAGACAGCTCACCGTGTGGAGCGACGCCGCGANNATGTACCCAGTGAGTATCCCGTCTAAACTCGTAAAGAGTAGTGACGAGAGGTAGAATACATACTCACTAAGGTCCAGTACATAATAAAATAAAATACATGATGAGCAACAGATCATGTGAGAAAATACATCAAATATATGAATAAGTAAACGACAACAGTATCTAATCTCAACCAAAAATCTTTCTTTGGAAGATGTAAATAGTTATATCATTGTTTTCTTTCTCATTATCCGAAATGTTTTATCTTTATTCTCAATTGTTCACTTTCCAGTACTCAGTATTGTTTCTCAACTCACCATCGTACGATCCCAACTCAATGCAAATTCTCATGAATGCAATGAGTATACATATATATATCCGACACAGACAAGACTATCGGCCGAAGTCATAAGGGTGGGTCATAAGGACTAACACAGTCATAAAGCTCCACACGTTCGCGAATCATACCTGCGACTCGTGCGCTGACTCGATAAAATCTCCACGATCGCGAATCATCCATGCGACTCGTGGGCAAATATCTCTCCCTGCTCGCGAATCATCTATGCGACTCAGGGGCAACTGAGACA
Organism: Nicotiana undulata; assembly: GCA_005239495.1. Lineage (NCBI taxonomy): Eukaryota > Viridiplantae > Streptophyta > Magnoliopsida > Solanales > Solanaceae > Nicotiana > Nicotiana undulata. Next base: position 9,525 of record ML273905.1, on the reverse strand, counting down.
TATATATGTAATCTCCCGATCACGAATCATACCTGTGACTCGGGGCAAATGATGCAAAGTAAAACTCTCCCCGATCGCGAATCATGCATGCGACTCGGGGGACGAAGAAATATATATGTCCTCCCCGATCACGAATCATACCTGTGACTCGGGGGCCGATGAAAATAGTAGTATATCTCTCCCTGATCACGAATCAAACATGTGACTCAGGGGCTAGTAAAATAAGTCTGATCTATCCTTGATCACGTATCAAACCTGTGACTCAGGGGCTAGTAAAATAATATGAGTGTAATTCCTCCCTGACCACGAATCAAACCTGTGACTCAGGGGCAAGTAAAATGTAAGTGAAAATTCTCCCTGATCACGAATCAAACATGTGATTCTGGGGCTATGAAATATAAGTTCTCCCCGATCACGAATCATACATGTGACTCGGGGGCCATGAATGCATGAATGCGTATATGTGACTGCATGAATGCATATATATATGTGTATATCTAGGAACCGTGGTACCGACTCGCCCACATTCAACGGGATCGGATACTCACATCTCACTTGACAACCAAAGTTAGGATTTTTATCACATTATCCACTTTGCTCATAATATCACTATGATTAAACATTTTAAGTACTAGAAGTAATTTTAACCACCTTCATTATCATGTATAGGAAGGAGTTTTAACCACCTTCATTTAGCTCAACAGCTCATTATCAAGACTTGTGTCATTATTCAATTATAAGAAGGAATTCCAACCACCTTCGTTTAGCTCAACGACTCATAATCTCATTTATTCCTTGCTCTTTATCTATTATATCAAGAGTAACACAATTACTCAATTGATGGAGTTCATAAATCTTATCTGAATATTATGTGCATTTACTTCGCAGCTATCATAGCTCAATTTGATCATACATCAGTAATAACTCGTACAAAACATTAGATAATATCTAACAACAGTTAGAACATGCTCATGGGTCTTACGGCTACCCAACATACAGTATAGATGCCACGTACGGACTCTCATCACGTGGTGCGTACGTATCCCCCTCAACAAGAACAATTAGCAACAAAGAGCCTAGGGGACATTTCCCCTTACAAAGTTTGGAAAGGAGACTCACCTGGACAAGTGCTCCTCCGGCCAACGGACCGATCAACACGACGCACAAATCCTCTAAATTACCCTCGATGGCTCGCAACTAGCCAAAAACACATAATTATATCAATTTAGGAAGAATCGAGGAGGATTTATCAAGGATTTCCCTTAAAAACACATTCTTAACATACTTGGCAAATTCAATTCCGTGCCTCGGCGTCCGGAAAAAAATATATTTCTTGATGAAACGCGCTATACGTCGCCTAAGGATCAAGATTAACTCAATTAATCATCCTTCAATGGCCCAAAATCAGAATTCACATTTTCATTAAAACCCTTTCTTCCCCCAATAATTTTCTTATGAATTTCTATGAATTTGGAAGATGAAATTCCCAAGGAACGGAAGAAATGACACGCAGAGGGTTACGGAATCCCTTATCTGAGTTCCTAGGCCAAAATACCCATTCTGGAGCTCTTGGGGTCGTCAAGGAAATGTGATTTTTGGGAAAGAAATCACGACTTGGGCCTTTTATGAGGACTGCCCAGCAATTTCCGCACCTGCGACTTTTGGATCGCAGGTGCGGACTCGCACCTGCGGAAGATTGGGTCGCCCTTCCGGAAAATGGCCTGGGTCTGGGGGAATTTCTCGCACCTGCAGGCTTTTGTCCGCGCCTGCGGAGAAAAGGCCGCTCCTGCGATGGCCTGGGCCCCTGGGGAAAGTCGCGCCTGCGGGCATTTATCTGCTCCTGCGGAGCCGCGCCTGCGGGAAGAAGGTCGCTCCTGCGGAAGGAGCCGCACCTACGAAGGCATTTCCGCTGGTGCGAACCTCGCGCCTGCGGCTCAGGGAACGCAGGTGCGGTCACACCAGTACATTCCTACCAGCTATGAGTTTTGCTGGTTTTTGAACCCGTTCGGGGTCTGGAGACCCATGGGCCCACCCGAGCCCTCGACAAATTATACCAACGAGTCCCAAATCACATGACGGACTCGCTCGAGCTCCCAGAACACTAAAAGCATCATTCAAATTGAGAATCACTCTCCAAAACCCCTTAGATCAAACTTAGGATTCCAAGAAAATTTCAAATGGCTCATTAATATGCCGAACGGGTCTATACTGCTCGGAATAACCCCAAATTTTTGCGGACAAGTCATAAATGACTATACGGAACTATTATCAGTTCCGGAATTCCATTCGGACCATGATATCACGTGGTCCAATTCGAGGCTAAATTCTAAATCACATGAACTCCTGAATTCCAATTCAGGTGCCGAAATACTCCCGGGTCATCAGAAACCCAAGGCGAACACACTCCCAAGTTTGAAATCATCATCCGGAGCTGCTGGAGCTGTCAGAACTCGATTTCGAGGTAGTTTTCTCAAATTGCTGCTCAGAACCAAAATTAGCCAAAATAGGCTAGCCTTCAGGAACCAAGTGTTCCTGAACTGGCCAAATCACTTCCGAATCTCGAACTACCTTTCCACACAAGTCATAAGGTACGAGTAGTCGCTATGGAAGGAGTCATTCACGGGAACAGAGTCCCAACACACAAAACGACCGGCTGGGTCGTTACATTCTCCCCCTTTTAAACAAACGTTCGACCTCGAACGGGTCTAGAATGGTACCTGATGTGCTGAATAGCTGTGGGTATTTGTTCCGCATATCTTGCTCGGACTCCCAAGTCGCCTCCTCAGCTGGTTGGCCCCTCCACTGGACCTTAACCGCTGAAACTGTCTTGGACCTCAACTAGCGGTCCTGTCTATCAACAATAGCCACAGGCTCCTCCTCATAGCCCAAATGCTCATCTAGTTGAAGGTTACTATAATCGATCACATGGGAGAAGTCTGCGAGATACCTCCGAAGCATCGAAACATGAAAAACTGGATGAACTCCGGATAGCGCTGGAGGCAAAGCAAGTCTATAAGCAACATCACCAACTCGCTCTAACACCTCAAATGGGCCTATATACCTAGGGCTCAACTTGCCCTTCTTCCCGAATCTCATGACGCCCTTCATCGGCGAAACTCTAAGCATAACCTGATCCCCCTCCATAAATGCTACATCTCGAGCCCGCTGATCTGCGTAGCTCTTCTGCCTCGACTGAGCTGTGCGAAGCCTTTCCTGGATAATTTCACTTTCTCTAAAGCATCTCTGACCATGTCAGTACCATATAGCCTAGCCTTACCAGGCTCAAACCACCCAATCGGAGAACGGCATCGTCGACCATATAAAGCCTCGAATAGAGCCATCTGGATGCTGGTTTGATAGCTATTATTATATGCAAACTCTGCCAAAGGCAAGAACTGGTCCCACTGACCTCCGAAATTAATCACACAAGCCCTGAGCATATCTTCCAGAATCTGATCTGTACGCTCTGACTGGCCGTCAGTCTGAGGATGAAAAGCTGAACTGAGGTCTAATCGAGTACCCATCTCCCGACGCAAAGCCCTCCAGAAGTGTGACGTGAACTGAGGACCTTGATCTGAAATGATAGATAGTGGCATGCCATGCGACCTGACGATCTCACGAATATAGAGCTGAGCCAACTTCTCTGTAGTATAAGTAGTGGCCACAGGAAGGAAATGCGCCGATTTGGTCAATCTATCAACAATGACCCAAACCGCGTCAACCTTCCGCAAAGTCCGAGGCAACCCTGACACGAAGTCCATGGTAATGCGCTCCCACTTCCACTGAGGAATGGGCATCTGCTGAAATAAACCTCCTGGCCGCTGATGCTCGTACTTAACTTACTGGCAATTAAGACATCGAGCTACATATTGAATAATATCTTTCCTCATCCGCCTCCACCAGAAATGCTGTTTCAAATCACGATACATCTTTGTCACCCCTGGATGGATAGAATACCTGGAACTGTGAGCCTCTACTAGAATTCTCTCCCTTAAACCATGAACATCTGAAACACACAGCCTGCCCTGAAGTCTCAAAACACCGTACTCGCCTAAGGTAACATCCTTGGCCAGGCCCTGAATCATAGTATCCCGAAGTTTCGCTAAACACGGGTCATCAAACTGTCGAGCCCTGATCTCCCCAAGCAATGACGACTGAGCTACCACATATGCCATAGACGAGGCTCTGAAAGCTCTAATCTTACTAACTGGTTGGCCAAGGACTGAATGTCCAAGGCTAAAGGCTTTTATTCAACTGAAATATAGGCTAAACTCCCCATGCTGGCTGCACGCCTGCTCAAAGCATCCGCTACTACGTTTGCCTTGCCCCGATGATACAAAATGGTAAGGTCATAGTCTTTCAACAATTCAAGCCACCTTCGCTGTCTCAAATTAAGATCTCTCTGCTTAAGAAAATACTGTAGACTGCGGTGGTCCGTATAGACCTCACAAGATACACCATACAGGTAATGCCGCCATATTTTCAAAGCATGAACGATCGTTGCCAACTCCGAATCATGAACCGGGTAGTTCTTCTCATGAACTTTCAGCTACCGCGAAGCATAAGCAATAACTCTGCCATCCTGCATCAAACCACATCCCAACCCGACGCGTGAAGCGTCAGAATATACTGTATAGGTCCCTGACTCAGAAGGTAATGAAAGAACTGGTGCCGATATCAAGGCTGATTTGAGCTTCTGAAAGCTCGCCTCACAATCGTCGGACCACTGGAACGGGGCATTCTTCTGAGTCAACCTAGTCAATGGAGCGGCAATAGAAGAAAATCCCTCGACAAAGCGACGATAATAACCTGCCAAACCCAGAAAACTCATGATCTCTGTAGCTGAAGTAGGACGAGGCCAACTCTGAACTGCCTCAACCTTCTGTGGATCAACCTTAATACCTTCACCTGATACTATATGGCCCAAGAATGCTACGGACTGTAACCAGAACTCACACTTGGAGAATTTAGCATAAAATTTCTACTCTCGCAAGGTCTGAAGCACTACCCGCAAATGCTGCTCATGCTCACCCAAACTCCGCGAATAAATTAAGATATCATCAATGAAAACAATAACAAACGAGTCAATATAAGGCCTGAATACCCTATTCATCAAATCCATAAAAGCTGCTGGGGCATTAGTCAAGCCAAAAGACATCACCAAGAACTCATAGTGACCATATCGGGTGCGGAATGCAGTCTTCGGAACATCAGAAGTCCAAATCTTCANACGAAAAGCACAGGAGCACCCAAAGGCGACACACTAGGCCTGATGAAACCCTTGGCCAATAATTCCTCTAGCTGCTCCTTCAACTCCTTTAGCTCTTAGGAGCCATACGATACAGAGGGATAGATATAGGCTGAGTATCTAGTGCTAGATCAATGCAGAAATCAATATCCCAATCTGGAGGCATGCCTGGAAGATCTGAGGGAAACACATCCGGAAATTCACGGATGACAGGTACTGAATCAACAGTAGGAGATTCGGAGGTAGTGTCCCGCACATAAGCAAGATAGGCTAGACACCCTTTTTCAACCATGTGTCGAGCCTTGATAAAAGAAATAACTCGTCTAAAAGCACTAGCTGAAACACCTCTCCACTCTAACCTCTACGACTCGGGCATGGCTAAAATAACGGTCTTGGCATAACAATCCAAGACGGCATGATGAGGGGGTAACCAATCCATGCCCAAAATAACCTCGAAATCTACCATATCGAGCAATAATAAGTCGACTCTGGTCTCAAAATCACAGAAAGTAACCACACAAGCCCGGTAGACCCGGTCTACCACCACAGAGTCGCCCACAAGAGTGGATACATACAAAGGAGATCCCAAAGTCTCACATACAATATCCAGGGAATGAGCAAATAAAGCTGAAACATAAGAGTATGTAGACCCCGGATCAAACAACATTGAAGCCTCCCTACCACAAACTGAAATGGTACCCGTAATCACTGCATCTGAGGCTACTGCATCTGCCCTGGCGGGGATGGCATAGAAACGTGCTGGGGTGCCTGATGGCTGAGCTCCCCCGGATCGAGCTGGAGCTGAATGACCTCTACCCGGTTGGCCTCCCTCTCTGGGACGGCCCCTGCCAACCTGACCTCCACCCCTCGGTGGTCGAGCTGCTGGTGCTGGGACCCTGGGCTGATGGCTCTGCTGCACTGCCTTGCCCTTATAATGGGGGAAAATTCTCTTTGCGTGGCCCATGTCTCCGCACCCACAACACCTCATCTGGGACATATCCTGCTGACCGGATGATTGAGAACCCTGAATGGCTGGTGTGACATCCGGCATGGCACTGAACTATGGCCTAACTAGAGCCACCCTGGCAGGTACTGAAGGTGCTGTATAGGAAGACCGGCTGGACTGACCGCCAGCAAACTGACCCCTGACCCTGCCGGATGTACCTCTTAAGTCCCCGGTGAATATAGCTCTCTTGTCGTGCTGTCCCTGCTGCCCTGACTGGCCCTGACTCCTCTCTTGTCGTGCTGTCCCTCTATACGACGGGCTATCTCAACCACTGTCTGAAATGGAGTGCCCATATCCACCTCTCTAGCTAAAGAATTCCTGATGCCAGGATGCAAACCTGCTACGAATTGGCGAACCCTCTCTCCATCTGTAGGTAGTATCATGATGGCATGACGAGACAGCTTTGAAAATCTGGCCTCATAATCTGTCACTGACAAGTGCCCCTGCTCCAGTCTCTCGAACTAAGCCCGCAAGTCTTCCCTCTCAGATGGGGGAATGTATCTATCCAGGAATAGCTAGGAAAACTGATCCCAAGTGACTGGCGGAGAACCGTCTGGCATGCCCAGCAAATACGATTGCCACCACTGACGAGCTCTGCCCTGAAACTGGAAGGAAGTGAAATCAACTCCGTGAGACTCCAATATACCCATGTTGTGCAGTCTGTCCCTGCACCTCTCTAGAAAGTCCTGGGCATCCTCTCCCTGCTCACCCCCGAAGACCGGAGGGTGTAGCTGCGTCCATCTACCCAATAACTTATGCTGATCCCCTCTCGGAACTGGCCTGGATCCTGATGCCTCTAACCCAGGCTGAGCCCTAACAACCGGCGGAATATCTGGAGTACGCTGTGGTCCTGTAGTCTGAGCTGTAGGGGTCTGAACTCCCCCTCCTGCCTGAGAGGTGGCAGGATCTGATGGAAGGATGCCTGCCTGCGACATCGTGTCCATGAATCTCAGCATGCGGCCCATGACCTCCTGGAAGCCTGGTGCCGTCATAAAGTCCACTGGAGGTGGTGCTACTGGAGGCAGCTCCTCCTGCTCATCAATGTACTGATCATCCACTGGTGCAGCTGGTGTAGCTCTGGGACGCCCTCGCCCCCTCCTACCAGCAGGAGCCCTACCCCGAGTGCCTCGACCTCGTCCTCGAGCGGCAGGGGTAGAAGCCTCCCCCGAATTAGGATCCTGAGAAGCACGTGTCCTCACCATCTGTGAGAGAATAGAAGAACAAATTTGAGTATAAGGCCAACTGCACGATAGATTCCGAACAAAAGGAGTTTTCCTAACACTCTATAGCCTCCCGAAGATAAGTACAGATGTCTCCGTACCGATCCGCAGGACTCTACTGAGTTTGCCCGTGACTTGTCAGACTATGTGAACCTAAGCGCTCTGATACCAATCTGTCACATCCCAAAACCGGTCCAGGTCGTGATGGCGCCTAACGGCGAGATTAGGCAAGCCAACGAACAACAATAACAATAAAAAAAATGCGAAATACAATAACAATATGGGGTAAGGCCGCAGAAACAAGCTGAACAACAGCTAGGCCCAATATATACAACCCCGTGTTACCAACATAACTCCTACAAGTGTGTGTGCCAGGACTAGTGTCACAGTGTCAACGGGCGGCTACATAGATACAATAGTAGAAGTACATATACAAAATATACAGGCCGCAGTATGGAACAAAAGACTGAGCAAATGAAACTAGAAGGCTCTAGAGGTGCTGTCGGGAAAACGCCAAGAAGACAGCTCACCGTGTGGAGCGACGCCGCGATTAGTATCTATCAACAAGCGGACGACCAAACGGACCAGCCTCAGTACCTGCATAGTCAAGTGCAGAAAAAGAAGGAAAGTGCAGCATGAGTATATATAATCACATATGTACCCAGTGAGTATCCCGTCTAAACTCGTAAAGAGTAGTGACGAGAGGTAGAATACATACTCACTAAGGTCCAGTACATAAT
>ML273904.1:43010-122042 GCA_005239495.1 Nicotiana undulata | reverse complement strand
GGAGTTTGAAGATGGAAGGAATAAGGAAAACCCGAAATTTTGGACATTTTAAGTGGGCTGCCAATAGGGGTTTCCGCACCTGCAACTATAGGTCCGTAGGTGCGGTCTCGCACCTGCGAGAAAAGGATCGCAATTGCGGAAAAGGGCCTAGGACCCTGGGCTCGCACCTGCGGGGTTGGGAGCCGCACCAGCGGTCCCGCTCCTGCGGAATTTTGGTCGCCCCTGCGAAAAAGGTCGCACCTGCGATGGCCTGGACCGCACCTGCGGCCTGAGTCTCGCGCCTGCAGACTTTGGGCAAGGGGCTGGGGTTCGCACCTGCGAGGCTGGGACTGCAGGGGCGGTCCTGCACCTGCGGTCACACCAGCTGTTGTGCACCAGCAGTGGTTTTTGGTGGTTTTTGGCCTCGCACGGGGTCCGGGAGGCACCTGGGCCCACACGAGCCCCAGTCCAAAAATACCAACAAGTCCCAAATCATTAAACGGACTTGCTCGAGCTTACGGAAAACTCAATACAACGCTAAAACTCAAAATCACTCTCCAAAACCCCTGAATTCAAAACTTAAGAACTTTGAAGTTCTAGAATTCACTTTAACGAGCCGAACCGGCCTAAACCACTCGGAATGACTTCAAATTTTGCAGATAAGTTATAAACGACACAACGGAACTATTCCCGGTCTCGGAATTTCATTCAGACCTCGGGAACATAAAATCACTTCTCAAGCCACATTTCAAATTCTTTAGAAACCTCACAAGTTCATTAACTCCATTTTCCTCACTTGGACCCGAAACCAATCAAATCAAACCCGTTTTACACCAAAACTCACAGATAGGACAAACAACATATAATAAACCTGTTCCGGGCTCCGAAACCATAACACGGGCCCGCTAACAAGGTTTTCACATAAATATTCACTTTCACATTCCTTTAATATTTTCAGAAAATAATTTTCTTTAAAAATTCATTTCTCGGGCTTGGGGCCTCAGAATTCGATTCAGGGCATACGCCCAAGTCCCATATTTTCCTACGGACCCTCCGGGACCGTCACATCACGGGTCTGGATCCGTTTACCAAAAATGTTGACCAAAATCATCTTTATTCAATTATTTAATTCAAAAATCCCATCTTTATCAAATTTTCACATGGAAGTTTCCTAGCTACCTGCCCAGGCTGTGCACGCATATCGAGGTGAGATTAACGGAGGCTTTTGAGGCCTCGGAACACAGATTGAAATGGAATTACTCAGGATGACCTTTTGGGTCATCACAGACCAGACGACGTTATATACGCGAATGTATATGGGATATGGGAAAGGTTATGGCGTTTTATACGCACCAAACACCTGATCAACTGGTATACGTTGATTATTTGCCGAAAATGGCTGAGATGATATGATGGGATGCCCTCAGAGGCTTGATGATGTTATTGTTGGGCCATATCACTGAATGGGTTTTGAAGATTGACAATATGTGTCCAGTTGAACCAGGTCCATCATAGCACACACTTCTATATGAAGCAGTTGCATCGCAAATCGTACAAATCAAGGAGATATTATAGTTTGGTAAAGATCAAAGAACTAAGAGAATGTCTCCTAATACAAAAAGGTTGCAAATTGATAGAGAAGGCAGAAGCTCATTTCAGCTAGGACAGGAATAGAGGAAGGAAGTTGAGTTACAATCAAACTTGTCTACCAAGGAAGAGTTGGATCAGAATTGTATCATGAACTCAACAACCAGCCTCTATAAATAATCAAAGTATTACTGCTTAAAGCGGTGACGCACAAGTGCAAAAGTGAATCAAGTTCTAAAGCAAAAGTTCCAGAGGTTTTGCAAGCAGAGTTGTTGTGCGATACAAAGGCTACAGTCCAACTAGAAGGAACGGTTTCATTGTCTGTATATCGAGTCTAGTTGATTGTAGTAGGAGTTTAAATATTGTATCTTATCAGCTTCATAAGAGAAAATTGTAATAGGTAAAAATAGATAAAGTTAAAGTTAGCTTGAATTCTGTAGAAATTAGCTAGAGGCTAATTGATACAAAGAGGATTAGAGTTAGTCCTAGGATTACAAAAGAGTTTATTCTGTAAGTCCGTTTTGGCTCAGTGTTTAGTGAAGAGTTTTGACCAAATCCTATTGAGGAGTAGGTCGTGGTTTTTTCACCTTTTGAGCCAGGTGTTTTCCGCGTAACAATCCCTGTGTCTTTACTATTACTACTTAATTATTCCGCAAACTGTAGTAAGTAGTAGACTAAGAAGAACCAGGTTCTTCATATTAGACAGCACTTGAAAATTGGGTACTACACAATTAACTTATAATATTGTGTAGTATTGAAGTCTAAAACATTAATTGGTATTAGAGCAGGTTATCCTTGAAGAGGCTAACACCTAGGAAAAGATTAAAATGAGTGCACCACCTGGGAACTGGGAAGGACAATCAACTGCAAGGCCACCACTCTTTAACGGGCAGTATTATTCTTGGTGGAAGAATAGAAGTAAGGATCACCTTATTGGAGAGGAATATGAACTCTGGGACATAGTCACTTATGGACCACTTGCAACAATGAAGAAAATTGCTGAAGGAGTAGATGTGCCTAAAACTAGGGCTGACTGCACGGCTGAGGATCAGAAGAAATTGGAGAAGAAATTAAGGCTAAGAAGTGGCTAGTGTGTGGACTAAGCCCAGATGAATACAGAAGAATCCAAAGTTGTACCACTGCCAAAGAAATCCGGGATACTCTACAAGTGGCACATGAAGTAACAACTCAAGTGAAGAGGTCTAGAGGTACGTTGCTATAGTCTCAGTATGAAAACTTCACTATGAAGGAAGGTGAAACAAGGTTAACAACCTTGAATAATGAACTCATGTCTCTTGGAAGAGTCATCCTTGAGGAAGACAAGGTTGAGAAGATCTTGACTAGGGTTCTACCTATCTCCTGGGAAAGCAAGATAACTGCCATTGAAAAATCAAAAAATATGGCAACCCTCAGACTAGATGAGTTGATTGGCAATCTTACTGCTTATGAACTCATAAGGCAGACCATGAAAATGAATGCCCCAAAGAAAGAAGTATAGCACTAAGTATCACAAAGGGAGCAGATCTGAAGGATGATGAGATGGCCATGATCACCAAAGAATTCAGAAACTTTCTCATGAGGAAGAAAGGCATCTCTAGAGGGGAAAACTTCAACAAGGCAAAGGCTCCTGAAAGGTCAGCTAATGAGGGATGCTACAAGTGTGGAAAAACTGATCATCTCATCAAGAACTGGCCCCAGTGGGAAGTAGAATGGAGGAAGGAGAGATATGAAAGAAAGAACAGGAAGAAGGAACTGCTCAGACCCAAGAAAACTACTACAAGGGCTATGGTTGCTGCTTGGGGGGAAAGTTCAGATGAAGAATCAGAAGATGGTGAGACAGAAGATAAGCTGTCATGGAAATTGGAGAATTTGATGAGGAGAATTATGAAGAACCACAGGTAAGTATCTCACATCTCAAAAATAAAATAAAGTTTCTATCTAAGGAGAAACTCTCTGAGTTGCTACTTGACTTCATTGATGATTCTGAGGAGAACTCTATAGAGAAAGATCAACTATCTAAAGAATGTGCAATGCTGAGAGCAAAATGCATGGACCTGGAAATAAGAGTCAGTGAATTTGAAAAGAAAAACACTGTTTGGATGAACCAGGTTCAACCACTCGAAACTGAAATTCTAGAACTAAAATATGAAAATTTAAAGTTAAGACTAGGATCCAGTAAAACGGTAGTTGATCACTCTCATGCGAAGCTAGAAGAAGACTTAGGTAAATTGAAAGATAAAATGTATGCCAAAGATGAGCAGATAAAGTCTCTTAAAGAAGAACTTGGCAAAGTCAAACATGAATTTGATAGAACACGTAAGTGGAATAAGTCTTCTGATGCTTTAATATGGCTCCAAGAGAATCATAGTAGCAACCGGAGAGGGCTTGGTTTTGGGAGTCAATTGCCTAAATGGGATCCCAAAAGCAAGTATCTCACTCTCCCTGAAAATAAAATTTGCACCCATTGTGGGAAGACTGGCCACTCTAAATATGAGTGTTCTGCAAAGGAAAAGGCCAGTCAGAAAAATGAGAGATTCATTAAAAAGATAAATTGGTTACCAAATTGGGCCAGGAAAAATGTGATTCATCCATTCTCTCATGGAAAGGGACCCAAACTAGTTTGGGTTCTTAAAACTAACCCCTGATTTCTTTTGAAGGTACAAGTGAAGGGAGGCAGCCAGTTTTGGTTTTTGGATAGTGGTTGTTCTAAGCATATGACAGGGAACAAGGAACGGTTCCTTTCACTTGAAAACCTCAAAGGAGGAAATGTCTCCTTTGGAAACGGAAAGAAAGGTGAAATAATAGGGGTCGGCAAGGTAGGTAAAGATGACACACGTTCAATTGAACATGTGTATCTGATAGATGGCTTGAAATATAGCCTTATCAGTGTGTCACAACTGTGTGACAGAGGTAACCTTTTTGCTTTTACTTCCAAAAAATGTTTTGTGATAAACCTGATTACTGACAAGATTGTTTTGCAGGGAAAAAGAATGAACAATATCTATGTCATTGACTTGTCCACACTGTCTGACAATGAACTCACTTGCCTTAGTGTGTTGGACAGTGATCCCCTCCTGTGGCACAAAAGACTTGGTCATGCAAGTCTAACTCAACTTAACAAGCTGGTCTCTAAGGACTTAGTGGTAGGGCTTCCTAACATTAAGTTCAAAGAAGACAAGGTTTGTGAGGCATGTGCAAGGGGGAAGCAGGTAAGGTCTTCTTTCAAAAGTAAGAAAATGGTCGGTACCACCAGGTCGTTGGAACTGGTTCATATGGATCTATGTGGTCCCATGATAACTANGTCAAGAAGATTCAAAATCAACTAAGACATCAACTAGCATCCATTAGATCTGACCATGGTACTGAGTTTGAGAATTCTAAGTTTGCTGAGTTCTGTGATGAACATGGTGTGAATCACAATTTTTCTTCTCCTATAACCCCATAGCAAAATGGGGTTGTTGAAAGGAAAAACAGAACTCTTGAAGACATGGCAAGAACCATGCTTCTATCAAGAAAACTTCCTCACAGCTTCTAGGCTGAAGCAATTAACACTACATGTTATATTATCAATAGATGCATGACCAGACCTCTGGTAGTGAAAACTCCCTATGAATTACTTAAAGGGAGAAAGCCCAACATATCCCATCTTAGGGCTTTTGGATGCAAGTGTTATGTGCATAATAATGGCAAAGATTCTTTAGGAAAATTTGATCCCAGAAGTGATGAGGGAGTGTTCTTGGGATATTCTACACATAGAAAGGCTTATAAAATATACAATAAAATAACCATGTGTGTAGAAGAAAGTTTACATGCTATCTTTGATGAAACTAACACTTTATCTGAGGGACAGGAACCAGAAGATGAGGAGCTTGGACTGGTGAGGAGCAATGACTACATTGAAGCACCTATGGGAGATGGAACAGGTGATGGACCCAGGTCCAACAATCCCACACAACTCGACAGGGGGAATCTCTCATGAAAACACTGGTCCTAATCCTGTTCCACTGCAACAAGACAACTTGCAAAAATCCAGAAGTTAACAACTGGCTCTCAAACCACACAAATATCAGAGTTCTCACCCTCTTGAGAACATCATAACAAACCTGAGATCTGGAATCAAAACTAGATCCTCTTTCAAATATCTGTGTGCGTTTGATGCATTCCTATCCATGATTGAACCAAAGAACATTGCTGAAGCCCTGAAAGATGCTGACTGGGTAACTGCTATGCAAGAGGAGCTGAATCAATTTGAAAGAAGTCAAGTATGTCACTTGGTACCCAGACCACTAGACAGATCAATAATTGGCACTAAGTGGGTCTTCAGGAATAAACTCGATGAGGATGGAACTGTTACTAGAAACAAGGCAAGACTGGTTGTTCAATGAAGCAGCCAAGAAGAGGGAATTGATTATGATGAGACCTTTTCTCCTGTGGAAAGATTGGAGGCAATCAGACTTCTTATAGCATTTGCTGCACACACGGAATTCACTTTGCATCAGATGGATGTAAAAAGTGTTTTTCTCAATGGCTATTTGAAGGAAGAAGTATTTGTAAGAAAGCCTTCTTGTTTTGAAAGCAAAGAATCACCTAATAATGTATATAAACTTGACAAGGCTCTCTATGGTCTCAAGCAAGCTCCTAGAGCCTGGTACGAGATATTATCAAAATTCCTGCTGGAACATGGGTACAAACGAGGCAAAATTGACAGTACTTTGTTCTTAAAGAAAAAGGGAAAATATCTTCTGATTGTACAAATTTATGTTGATGATATCATATTTGGGGCAACAACTGATAAGCTCAGCAAGGAATTTGCTACACTAATGGGGAGTGAGTTTGAAATGAGTATGATGGGTGAGCTAGCCTTTTTCTTGGGTATGCAAATCAAACAAACTCCGCATGGAACAATGATTCATCAGCAAAAGTATGTGAGATGTAAGACCCCGAAAAATTTTGCCAAGTGATATAGGATTTCGAGGTGCCTGGTAGACTAATTATAATATTTTATAAGCTTTAAATATGATGTAAATGAATTGGATGTGGTAAAAAGGTGTATGAATCATATAATAAGTAATGTGAGGTCCAAGGGTAGGCCTAAATCTAAGCCAAATGGGAAATTTTCATAATCGGCTAAAATTCTAAATGAGTTTGCACTAATACTCATTTTGAAGGATCATATCTAATTATGTATAAGGTATTATATAATTTATAACCTATCAAATTAAAAGTCTTCGAGTATAGTTTCCAACTCTTCAAACCGTTCATCATTTTGACATTTCTACGCAAAGTTATGGTCAAATTACCAATGGCTGGAAAAATGCGATCCTGTGTCGAATCTGCGATCGCAAATCTGATTACAGACTGGGCCAGTGTAGCCCAGTTTTGGGCAGAGATTCTATGATTCACTCTGCGGCCCGCATGTGTGTTCTGCGATCTATTATGAGATCGCAGACCCTGTTACGAAGGCTTATTTTTCCTATTTTTATAACCCGACCCCATTTTCATAAATAAGTTTAAGGGTTTCATTTGGGGTCATTTTCTACTGATTTTAGAGAGAAATGAGAGCATATAGAGAGAGAAAGAAGGGGACTAACTTCATAATCATCCAAATCTTGCTCAAGTCTTCAAGAATCAAGAAAGATAACCATAGATTGTCTTCTATCTGGGTAAGTTCTACTTCCAAAAATTCCATGCAAAAGGTTAATGGTTCAAATATGTGGTGGGGGTTAGAAATAGGCCATGCATGTGGGACTTAGTTGTAGTATGTGATGTTAAAGAACTAATTTGGGTAGCTCATGTTAAAATTTGTTGAGGGAAGATGGAATTACCATTTCTAAACCTTGTAGTCTACTTCACATGTTAGGTGTTTGATGAAATTCCTAAGAGAGTTACACCATGGGTAATCTTCCTAATTATTAATTAATTTCCGCAACCTCCTTATAGATTGTTATGGCTAGAGGTGTTGGTGTATTGTCTAAACTTAAGGAAGAGCTCTTTGAGGTATGTATGGCTAACTTTTAACCCTTGTAGAATCCACTTGTTGTGCCTAGCATACGGTATGTGTACTTGTATGAAAATATGTGAATTTACTATCTTAGTTGATTGCCACTCCACTGTGTTATATGAGGTTGTGAATGGTGATTTGGAGTGCCTACCTTATTATGTGCAAGCTTATAATTGATTGAGGTTATTGATATGAAACGATGTAGATAAGTTGAACGATTATGGAAATACCTTGTACATGAATTATTACTTGGTGAAAGTTTGGGGTGCCTTGAGCCCAAGTAAATGAACTGTTAAATGTGAATTTGTGATCCTTGAAAGGAAGGCCAATGTGATGAAATTGTTTGGTGTCGTTGTTGAATTTAGAATCCTTGAAAGGAAAGTTCTTATAATGAAATTGTTTGTTATTGTTGCTGTTGTGATGAAGTTATTGGTGATGTTGTTTTTGAAATAGAAATTATCAGGCGGGGTCGGTTGCGCGCCGCAACACGAAGTAATAAAATGTGGGTTGTGGTGATAAGGAAGCAAATTTTCAGGCAGGGTTGGGTTGCGCGCCGCAACACGAAGTAATAAGGTGTGGGTTGTGGTGATAAGGGTGGCCGAGGTAATAAGGGTGGCCGAGGTAATAAGGGTGGCCGAGGTAATAAGGGTGGAAAAGTGATCATAATCACTATTGAAATGAAAATATATGAAACTCTTGAATATGGAAATGTTGGAAAGGGAAAAGGAGAGATTGTGAAACATGTGATTTTGGTTGTTTCTTCCTACGTGCAATGTTTGTGAGTTCTATTACAGTCTCTTATTTGTGCATTGCTTGATTGTACTTGGGATAAAGTTTGTCCATACATACCAGTACAATTCAAATGTAGTGACGTCCTTTTTGCCGGGGGCGCTACATTCTTATGATGATTGTAGGTGGTTCCATAGCAGGTAATTCATCCCACTGACAGTAGTGCCTCCTCTCCACTCCGTCAGCTGCATTGGTGAGCCCCACTTCCTCTCGGGGCCATGTGTGGTTCATGCCACCTTCTTTGAGTTTATTGTGTATTGTAAGGTATAGTCAGGGCCTTGTCACCTGCAAGTATTGGTTAAATTCCTAGTATTCGTAGAGGCTCCGTAGACACAATGTGGGTAGTGTACATATGTATTTTGGGTAAGTAATGGTACGGTTCGGAATCGTGATCCACGTTGGTAAATGTTGTATGTATTTTGTAAGTATTTGGTATCATATGTTGGTAATGATAAAAAGTAGAAATGAATACAAGTTGTAAGTTTATGCTTAAGTCTATATGGCTATTTCACATGAATAATGTATATTGAAATCACGGGGTAACGCGTGGGATAGGAAGGGCAATTCCAGGTCCGCTTGACTAGGGTTTCCCGGATGAGCGCCGGTCGTGTCCCTCGGTTTTGGGGCGTGACAAACTTGGTATCAGAGCCTAAGGTTTTAAAGAGTCCTAGGATGTATCGGAGCCATGTCTAGTAGATCCCTTCTTATCGGTGTGTTGTCGACCACATCTATAATTAGGGGGCTACATGGACATTTATGAATTTCACTCTTCTTTGATACTCCAATCGTGCGATAGAGCTCAAGTTAGGGAGTTAGTTTTCTTTCCAAGCCTTACTCTCAAAATGAGTAATCATGATACCATAATCCGCGTGTTTGAAGCCATGAGGAGGGAATGGTCCCACCATTGAGTCCGAAGGGACTGCCCAAGGGCTTGTTAGGAGAATGTATTGAGTTGTGGAGGGATTGGTAGAACCTATCGCTAAGAGGGGAGTGCCCTTGTCCCTATTGGTGTCCCTGCACCATCAAATCCTATAGTATATCGGTATGGTACCAAAGTGCTCTTGTTGTATATGTACATCGATATTGAAGAACTTTCATAGGCATGGTCTTAATAAATGTTGAGTCACAAACCATTGCATGCACCTACCCTTTGAACGAGATCCAATATTTCTTGAATCCACTTTACTACAAATTTTCTTATATGAAGTCTCTTATGACATCGAGCTCTATAATCATGTCCTTGAATTCAGTTGTAGCTATAGAGTTACTAATTCCAACACGCCTTTCTAAATTCTAATAAGGGACTATACCCGAAGAATTTCTTATCGAATGAAGGGATGAACCATTATCATATGCTCGCACAAAATAAAAGATATCTTTTCTTGGCTCTTTTCTTTGGGTTTCTGCTTCAACCTGAATGTTGATATAGGTAAATATATTGCTTTGTTTCATCATCATCTATAGTATGGTAGTGCCCTCGCTCTATCTTTGTTGAGGCTTTAATTTTGGCCTAGTGGTCGGAGTCGGCTAAATTTTTAATTGCTTGGCGAGAATTTCCCTCTTCTCCGACAGGTTATTTTCTGAATTTGGTCTGCTCACTTACTTTTAAACCTTATCAAATCTCCATCGAAGCTAGGGTCCTTCGGGCCTCCATGTAGCTGGATCGTGCTACTTATTCTTGTTGCTCATCTTATTCTTGAAGGTTGTTCTTCTTTTGGTTATAAGGAAGACGAGCATTTTCACTCCTCCTTTGGATTGCATAATACTTGCTTAAGTGTCGTTATATGTTAATTGCTCCATGTTTCTACGAATCCAGCTGATTTTTTATGTTTGTAGTGGCTCCACTAGCCATGAAGCTCTTGAGTTACTCTTAAAACCTCACGTTCTTTTTTATTATTAGCTACTCTGTCGTACCCGACTTTCCTCTAGTTGTTGACCAATTCCTCAGTTCCAATATCAAGGGCCGAAGGAACAACATAATTGTGTCCTTGGTATCTAGAAATAGAATTTCTTTTATCAATGGTGATCCACCTTAATTCTGTACAAATTCCGCTGAATCTAGAAAATGGGATAAATGTAATAATACCTTTATTATTGTTTTTACTAGTTTTTGGTCCTCTGATATTACTGGGGTTTTCAGTATTCTGACATAACTAACTAAGGATATGGGATAATAGGTGGCCGGGGCAAGTCAATCCATTCTGTTACTTTAACTACGAGCCTGCTTCATTCACTATCGGTTATACTATCCCTTCTCAATCATATTCCCTTAGAAGCACTATCGTTAAAGGTTGAAATCTGAACTAGAAAGAGCAGCTCTAATTTTAAAATACTTCTAGATATATGGTCAATGGATTAATAAATGCCACAAATTACGCGGGTTCCCACTTAACTTCAAGTTCATCAAGGGTTTTGTAGAAGGGTGTTATGGAGCTTCATTGTGAAGTAGAGTCGCTATCCATAAGTGGATTTTTTAAATTTGGGAGCTATACGTCATGTGACTATATGCGATGTTCTTCTTTAAAAAACTTAAAGGACCTCGTAATCCCTTATATTATCACCTTTCCTAGTGGTTACAATGTAAAGGTCACTTCTATAAGCTCTCTCACTTTCTTTTCATTTGTCTTGCATCCGGTGTTGTTTACCCGTAAACTTCAAAGTGATATTATCTCAATTTCTCAACTAGTTATCCAACTATATGATCTGATTTAATTAACCACTTTTATGTACTCTACAAGCGCCCTGGGAGTGGGCAAATTTCCCCTTTACTACAGACTTCTAAATGTCTTCAACTCTGTTTAAGCTTGCTGATTCCAAATGGTGTTCTTAGTTGTGCTGCCTTACTATCTATTTTCATCTGGTAACTCTCCCTGTGAATCTAATTTTATGCCTTATGGAATCGAGGGTCGGGGTATGATCCTTTTGGTATAATAAAAAGATATTGCTCGCACTCCTTGTGAGATTTCCTCCTAAGCAATTGTCTACCTGCTCTGCTTGTCCATATGACTAGGTAACTTGGGTTACTCTCCTCCTATAAGTGCATCAAGACTTCTCACCCTTTCATAATTATTCATATGGTCACTTCGAGGCCTTATTCTACACTAGCTCGTAATGATTTTGAGTACTTTCTCGCCATCGTTGATGATTTTCTAGGGCTACGAGGGCATATCTCATGGGTTCCAAAAGTAATGATTTTCCTTATGGTTCAAGCTTAAATTGCCATGATTTCGAATCAAAGTGTGTCCCCTTTTCAAAAGTCTTAAATGGGTCGGATTTGCTGAGGTTATATGACTTTCTACTCACTCGGCTTCTAGGAGTATTGACAACGTCATGGTCATGTATGGGGAATTTTTTCTACCTCTGGCATTCCACCGCCTTATGAAGGGTTAGATTGTTCGAATTATGATAGTCTCATAAGTAGATGATTTCTTTTCCATCCTCATGCGCTTGTGGCATAGAGTCCTTGTGTCGCTTATTGTTAGGAGTGAAATCAAATTCCACGTCTTCCATTTGCGGTCTCAATCACACCCATGTTGCAGGAGTCTTACCATATGAGCTCAACTACTTACCTTATACTCAGGGACATAATTGGCGTATCCCTCTTGATCAATTGTTTAAAGTCTCAAGTTCACATACATGGTATCCACCTTATTTAACAATAATAGTTACCACTATGCTTCACTTATCTGATAATTGATGTAATCACCTGGATTAAACCATGCCGGCATCGTTAATATAGATCACCGTGTCTCTTAGCATATAACCTCATAATACTCTGGTCAACACATTAATGGATTCCGAAATAATTCCAGCCCAATCTTGAACTCCACTGCTCCTCACTGTATTTGGCCTATTTTGGTATTGAAAGTGCAAATGTGTCAAAATCACCCTGTGATCTCATATATTCAGTAGATAATTTTATGGTCAATTCACTATGGCACATCTTAGAGTAATCATGAAGGTCACCACGAGTTTAGTTTGAGTGTTTGCATTGAGATTTAGAATTCAGGAAGGTAAACCGGTTATTCTCAAAATTTTCCCCTATACATATTATGTGAATTGATAATGAAGGGTACATAAGAGCATTTTCCCTATTAGATTGCACTAGGAGTATGATGTTCCCCGTAACTGTTCCTCATGTAATTTGTGTTTTCATATGTTTATGTCTAAGAAGGTAGTGATAAAAGAAGGGTGTGAATTGATTTGATTGAACTATATGACCATGGTAATATCCATTATGATGTATTATTGGCAAGAATCATCGTGGCTTGACTTCATATGGACTGTTGATTGAAATGAAATTATATTCTTATTGATGAACACCTTCGTGATTTCATTAATGGCTCGTAGGGACTATTATGGACACATGATTGTTTGGTTACTACGAAATGATATTCTTGATGGTATGATGCCATGTGATGGAATTGTGGGTTGTTGTTGTTACCATGGATTGTATTGTCCGGTGGAATGTAAATTGTACGGTGGAAATTATTAAATGTGAAGTTAATGGATAGTTAACTCATGCGAGGTGTCTATCTATCATCCTTCTTATGTATGTTTGGGAGTTGATATTATTTTCATAAATGTGTTATAGCAAAGCTTGTAAGTCGAGGAGGCCACCTTGAAGGCCGAAAGTGTCGTGAAAGGAAAATATTTTTGCTTGATTGTATATCAATAAGTTTTGACTTGAAAGGTACCTTATAGGTGTTATGATCTAAAAATGTGCAGTCCATGTTCAGGTGTCTTTATGATAATGTAGTTCTTCTGAGGTTGAGATTAGTGTTATGGGTATATAAATTGTGGTGCTTTGTCGAGTTATTGATGAATTTTAAAGATGGTCTTGGTAGTTCTCTGGCAGGTGGATAGGCCTAGTTACAAAGGAGATGCTGCCGAAATTTCTGGAAAATTTGGAAGTTAGTCAAAATTTAAGGACTTGAGGTAGGATAAAAAAAAGGGGTATGTTATGTTAGGTATTTGGGTCAATCTCTACCTCTCATTCGAGGACGAATGATCCTAAGCGGGGGAGAATGTAAGACCCCGAAAATTTTTCCAAGCGATATAGGATTTCGAGGTGCCTGGTAGACTAATTATAATATTTTATGTGCTTTAAATATGATGTAAATGAATTGGATGTGGTGAAAAGGTGTATGAATCATATAATAAGTAATGTGAGGTCCAAGGGTAGGCCTAAATCTAAGCCAAATGGGAAAATTTCATAATCGGCTAAAATTCTAAATGAGTTTGCACTGGTACTCACTTTGAAGGATCATATCTAGTTATGTATAAGGTATTATGTAACGTATAACCTATCAAATGAAAGTTCTTCGAGTCTAGTTTCAAACTCTTCAAAGCGTTCGTCATTTGGATATTCCTACACAAAGTTATGGTCAAATTACCAAACGCTGGAAAAACGCGATCCTGTGTCGAATCTGCGATCGCATAATCAAAATGCGATCCGCATTTTTTATCTGCGATCGCAAATTTGATCGTAGACTGGGCCAGTGTAGCCCAGTTTTGGGCAGCGATTCTGCGATTCACTCTGCGGCCCGCATGTGTGTTCTACGATCCATTATGCGATCGCAGACCCCGTTACGAAGGCTTATTTTTCCTATTTTTTATAACCCAACCCCATTTTCATAAATAGGTTTAAGGGTTTCATTTGGGGTCATTTTCTACTGATTTTAGAGAGAAATGAGAGCATATAGAGAGAGAAAGAAGGGGCCTAACTTCATAATCATCCAAATCTTGCTCAAGTCTTCAAGAATCAAGAAAGATAACCATAGATTGTCTTCCATCCGGGTAAGTTCTACTTCCAAAAATTCCATGCAAAAGGTTAAGGGTTCAAATATGTGGTGGGGGTTAGAAATAGGCCATGCATGTGGGACTAAGTTGTAGTATGTGATATTAAAGAACTAATTTGGGTAGCTCATGTTAAAATTGGTTGAGGGAAGAAGGAATTACCATTTCTAAACCTTGTAGTCTACTTCACATGTTAGGTGTTTGATGAAATTCCTAAGAGAGTTAAACCATGGATAATCTTCCTAATTTTTAATTGATTTCCGCTACCTTCTTATAGATTTTTATGGCTAGAGGTGTTGGTGTATTGTCTAAACTTAAGGAAGAGCTCTTTGAGGTATGTATGACTAACTTTTAACCCTTGTAAAATCCCCTTGTTGTGGCGAGCATACGGTATGTGTACTTGTATGAAAATACGTGAATTTACTATCTTGGTTGATTGCCACTCCACTGTGTTATATGAGGTTGTGAATGGTGATTTGGAGTGCCTACCTTATTATGTGAAAAGCTTATAATTGTTTGAGGTTATTGATATGAAACGATGTAAATAAGTTGAACGATTATTGTAATACCTTGTACATGAATTATTACTTGGTGAAAGTTTGGGGTGCCTTGAGCCCAAGTAAATGAACTGTTAAATGTGAATTTGTGATCCTTGAAAGGAAGGCCCATGTGATGAAATTGTTTGGTGTTGTTGTTGAATTTAGAATCCTTGAAAGGAAAGTTCTTATAATGAAATTGTTTGTTATTGTTGCTGTTGTGATGAAGTTATTGGTGATGTTGTTTTTGAAATAGAAATTGTCAGGCGGGGTCGGGTTGCGCGGCGCAACACAAAGTAATAAGGTGTGGGTTGTGGTGATAAGGATGCAAATTGTCAGGCGGGGTCGGGTTGCGCGCCGCAACACGAAGTAATAAGGTGTGGGTTGTAGTGATAAGGGTGGCGGAGGTAATAAGGGTGGACGAGGTAATAAGGGTGGAAAAGTGATCATAATCACTATTGAAATGAAAATATATGAAACTCTTGAATATGGAAATGTTGGAAAGGGAAAAGGAGAGATTGTGAAACTTGTGATTTTGGTTGTTTCTTTCTATATGCAATGTTTGTGAGTTCTATTACAGTCTCTTATTTGTGTATTGCTTAATTGTACTTGGGATAAAGTTTGTTCATACATACAAGTACAATTCAAATGTACTGACGTCCCTTTTGCTGGGGGCACTACATTCTTATGATGATTGTAGGTGGTTCCATAGTAGGTAATTCAGCCCACTGACAGTAGTGCCTCCTCTCCATTCCGTCAGCTGCATTGGTGAGCCCCACTTCCTCTCGGGGCCATGTGTGGTTCATGCCACCTTCTTTGAGTTTATTGTGTATTGTAAGGTATAGTCGGGGCCTTGTCACCGACAAGTATTGGTTAAGTTCCTAGTATTCGTAGAGGCTCCGTAGACCAATGTGGGTAGTGTATTTGTATTTTGGGTAAGTAATGGTACGGTTCGGAATCGTGATCCACGTTGGTAAATGTTGTATGTATTTTGTAAGTATTTCGTATCATATATTGGTAATGATAAAAAGTAGAAATGAATACAAGTTGTAAGTTTATGCTCAAGTCTAAATGGGTATTTCACATGAATAATGTATATTTAAATCACGGGGTAACGCGTGGGATAGGAAGGGCAATTCCAAGTCCGCTTGACTAGGGTTTCCCGGTTGAGCGCCGGTCGTGTCCCTCGGTTTTGGGGCGTGACATGAGAGAACTCCTCAAGAAGTTCAAAATGGAAGATTCAAATGAGATAAATACCCTAATAGCCACAGCTACAAAATTAGAGGTGGATGAACCTGGTTCATCCATTGATCAGAAGACGTACAGAGGGATGATTGGATCTCTACTATATCTTACTGCAAGTAGACTTGATATTGTGTTCAGTGTGGGACTATGTGCTATGTTTCAGGCCAATCCAAAGGAGTCCCATCTCACTGCAGTGAAGAGAATCTTGAGATATTTGAAGGGCACTACTGATTTGTGCCTTTGGTATCCTAAAGGTAGTAATTTTGACCTTGTAGGATATGCTGATGCTGATTATGCAGGTTTCCTGGTTGACAGGAAAAGTACTTCAGGTATGGCTCACTTTTTGGGCTCCTGCCTTGTATCTTGGGCTACCAAGAAACAAAATTCAGTAGCCTTGTCTACTGCTGAGGCTGAATATGTGGTTGCAGCCTCTTGCTGTGCTCAGTTGTTGTGGATTAAGAAACAAGTCCTTGACTTTGGTATAGATGTGGGATGCATTCCTATTTACTGTGATAACACTAGTGCAATTAGTATGACTAAGAACCCGGTTCATCACAAGGGATCTAAGCACATAGATGTTAGGCACCATTTTCTGAGGGATAATTATGAGAAGGGGATGATCTCAATTGAATTCTGTGCCACTGATCATCAAATTGCTGATATATTTACCAAAGCATTAAGTAGGGAGCATTATGAGAGAAACATGCTTGAATTAGGGATGATTAAGATCACATATTGAAAAGAAAAAAAAAAGGGAAAGTTTTATGGCTAGAAATGTTAATTAGGGTACTCAATCAGATTAATCATTGCTCAGCACTATGTCTTTGTTGTCATACTCTTCTGCCATTCAATAATATGATTCCCTAGTTGCTAATGATGTTTCTCTATTTGTGAATTGAGGCAAAATAAAGATTTTTCAGGATGAACCTGGTTCATCCATGCTGGTTTACATGACTGACAAGGTACGTTCTCATCTCCATACATGTATTAATTCAAGTACAGTCATACGTGAGTAGGACTCTATTCTTTTATGGTTCAGTTCAAATTTTTGTACTTACCCAAAATGAACCAGTTTCAAGAAGTTTCGTCTCATTAAATTAGCCTAGTTTTAGAGGGAAAGAAACGGTCTAATCAATGTCAAATCACTGACAGTCCTTAATCGATTAGTATCCTACTTGTGTTAATACTCGTTTGTTACAATTACCCCAGCCACAAGTTATAAATAGGCAATCATTATCAATAGTGAATAAAGTTATAGACGAACCCTGTTCAAGTCATTCAACACTCAAATCTTCACTGTCTTTTGCCCTTTCTTCTTTTTCTCTAAAAAATTAAAACAAATGTCGTCTGCTTCATCTGATTCTCAAAATCGTGACTACGATGAAGGAGTATATGAGTCTCATTCCCCACCGGTTTACAGTTTTGAATCCTCCGAGACACCTGAAACCCCTGAATACCATGAGGCTATTAGACATACACCAAACCCTATTCCAACCCCAAAACCCCGTCGTATCAAGGTTTTTGCACGAAAATCTATGGCTTCAGGGTCACGAGCAAAGTTCTTGGAAGATTTTTTACAGGCTGAAGAAGAACCCAAACCTGATTCATCCAATGAATCATTTAAATTTGCACAAGAGGACGATGCACCTAGTTCGTCAAGTGCTGAGAAAGGTAATACTGATGTTACCTCTATGTTAAATTCTGAAAATTGATTTGTGCTGGTTGGGTCTGTGGTGGATCTGAAAGTGCCAAGAAGGCCAAGAAAAACTGGGAAAATTAGTGTGAATGAGGGAGATGCAGGTGTGAGGGGTTCTGGGAAGGATGGTTCCTTACTCAGTATTTGTGGCCCCATTCCTGATAATCTTGAAGATGATGTCGTAGTTTTAGGGGGAACTAATGAAGTGGAGGATGTTGCTGTTGGATTAGAACAAGTTATGAAGGAGATAGATGATCGTGTTTCTTATGGGGAAGAAACCTTGGCTGAGAAACTTAAGAATCTAGGGGACTCATACAACCCCAAGAAGAGAAGGACTCCCAAGTCCATTAAGTCTAAGGCCTCAAAGAAGAGGAAAATTGATGAGTCTGTTGGTGTACCTGCTCCAAGGGTACGAGCTACAAGAAATACTGTTCGTGAAGAAGAGGAAAATCTAGAAAAAGCTCTTAAAGAGAGCAAAAGAAAGAGAGCTGAGAAAGGGAAAGCGAAAGTAGGGGAGCCTGTTAAGGCTATTGTTGTTGATGAGTTGTTGGACCTGGTCCAACAGAATGAAGAAGTTACTCCTGTGGTGGTCAAGACACCCAAGGCAAAATTGACTAAGACTTCCTCAAAGAAGTCAGCACCTATGTCTGCTACCACCGTGGGTACATCTACAAGGACACGGTCCAAGGTAAAGTCGAAGAAGAAAGTTCAGATTGTTGAGAAAGATAATGATCCTGATTGGAGTGGAGATGATGAGAAGGAGGTTGGAGAAGTGTCGATGGACAGAGTTTCCATGTTTGGCAAGCGACATATTTTGAAAGGAAAATTGCTGAAAGACCTGGAGGAGCCAGGTATGAGGTACTTAGTGGATTTTCTTGCGTCTCAAGGCTGGAAGGACATGGTCCTTCGCTTGGAGGGCAGGCTAGTCAGAAATGAAGTAGTGGAATTCATGGGGAATGCAACTGTGATTGGAGGAAGGGTTACATCATTGTTTAGGGGAGTTGAAGTCTCTTTTGACGCACAAGACATGGGAGTCATTCTAGACATTCCATCTGAGGGAAATGATGATTATACAAGGCAAAGATGGCCTTGCTTGGATGGAATAGCCTCAGCACTTACCATAACCAGATTCTTTTGTGACAATGAAGAAGAGCCTGAACCCAGGGCAGTGTACAAAAGCGAGATGAAGCCTGAACACAAGCTGTTCTTTAAGTTTGTGATTAAATTTCTGCTGCCAAGACAAGAGCGAAGGCACATTGAACACTATATGGATCTAACGCTCATGGAGTGCCTATATAGAGGCAAGAAGATCAATTTGCCATCTTTGATCATCCAGCTTTTGGACAGGGTGGTAAATGGCACCAAGGCCCATGCGATTCCTTATGGATTTATACTTACTGCAGTTCTGGGTCATTTTGGAGTTCCCACAAAGAAGGCTGAAATGGATACTGCTAAGGATTTCTTTGTGAAGGACACTTTGATGTCATGTGATTACACTGTCAGTGCCCCGGCAGATGAACCTGGTTCATCTCGGAAGCAACCGGTCAACAGCAAGGTCCGTACTCTTGTGCAAGAAAGTGAGCAAAAGGATATGGAGATCCTTCACTTAAAGACTCGCTTAGTTGAGGTAGAAGGTGAGCGTGATGCTCTCAAAGCTTAATTAGCCAAGGAGAAGGAGAAAAATGAGGGTTTCTTACACCAAATGTTGTCACTTCTCCAAACCAAGAGTCCTGCCTCGTCTGCACCACCCAAAACTTAGGAATTTCCAGAACTACCCCCCCATATCCTTTCAAGTGCCCAGTTCGGAACTGTATTTAGTTGTTTGGTCCAATTTTTTATTATGTCGTACTTATGTTTTGATTGTCTTTGTTTTAATCTGTTTTGGTGTTGATCAACCATTTTAGTTAAATTAAAACTTGGTGTTTTGTAAATGTCTCTATTTATGATTTAGCTTACATTTTTGGTTTCTTGTGTTGATTAATCATGTTTGCACCTGCAGTTGCCTAAATTGGCCATGAGTAAGAATTAATTACAGGTAAGTATCATTTTTCAACTTTTCGATGATGCCAAAAGGGGGAAGATGTGCTCCAGTTATTGTTTCATTTTTTGAAAAAAAAATTTAAGTGATATTTATAACCTAATGAACCTGGTTCTTGATGATTAATGCTCACAAAAATACAAAGTGTTGGATGTGTATACAGGACAAATGCACAGAGTTTGTCATCATCAAAAAGGGGAAATTTGTTGGCCCATATCACTGAATGGGTTTTGAAGATTGACAACATGTGTCCAGTTGAACCAGGTCCATCATAGCACACACTTCTATATGAAGTAGTTGAATCGCAAATCGTACAAATCTAGGAGATATTCGAGTTTGCTAAAGATCAAAGAACTAAGAGAATGTCTCCTAATACGAAAAGGTTACAAATTGATAGAGAAGACAGAAGTTGATTTCAGCTAGGACATGAATAGAGGAAGGAAGTTGAGTTACAATCAAACTTGTCTACCAAGGAAGATTTGGATCAGAATTGTATCATGGACTCAACCAACGACCTCTATAAATAATCAAAGTATTACTGCTGAAAGAGGTGACACACAAGTGAAAAAGTGAATCAAGTTCTGAAGCAAAAGTTCCAGAGGTTTTGCAAGCAGAGTAGTTGTGCGTTACAAAAGCTACAATCCAACTAGAAGGAACAATTTCATTGTCTGTATATCGAGTCTAGTTGATTGTAGTAGGAGTTTAAATATTGTATCTTATCAGCTTTATTAGAAGCAAATTGTAATAGGTACAAATTGATCAAGTTAGAGTTAGCTTGAATTCTGTAGAAATTAGCTAGAGGCTAATTGATACAAAGAGGATTGTAAGTCCGTTTTGGCTCAGTATTTAGTGAAGAGTTTTGAGCAAATCCTACTGAGGAGTAGGTCGTGGTTTTTTCACCTTTTGAGCCAGATGTTTTACATGTAAAAATCCTTGTGTCTTTACTATTGCTGCTTAATTATTCCGCAAACTGTAGAAAGTAGTAAACTAAGAAGAACCAGGTTCTTCTTATTAGACAGCACTCGAAGATTGGGTACTACACAATTAACTTATAATATTGTGTAGTATTGAAGTCTAAAACATCAGTTATGAACACATGTACCTATGCACGACATGACATTCATGCACATATGCATAACACCATAAGTATTTCATGATTTACAGAGTTATCCAGACTTACAAGTTGAGTCATTTAATCTATATCTCTTCAATGTCTATTATGTACTTATTAATGTGCCTCACATACTCGGTACATTATTCGTACTGACGTTCTTTTTGCCTGGGGATGCTGCGTTTCATGCCTGCATGTCCCGATAGATAGTCGAGATCCCTCGAAGTAGGTTATCAGCTCAGCGGAAGTTGTTGGTGTGCTCCATTTGCTTCAAAGTTGCTTGATTGGTTAGTATGATTTAGACGTGTATTGTTTGGTATGGCGGGACATTGTCCCGACCTTTATGGAAATTATGTATACTTAGAGGCTTGTAGACAGATGTCATGTACGTAAAATATTGTATGGCTTGTCGACCCGTGTTTAGTACACGAGTGGTTACTTTGGTCTTATAGGCCCGTACTTCATATGTATAAGTTTGTATTCCCTCATGATTTACTCTGGTTCATTTACCTATGGTAGATTGATATAAAAGAAACGCTACGTTGGTACTCGGTTGAGTAAGGTACCGGGTGCCTGTCGCGGCCCATCAGTTTGGGTCGTGACAAGTATACTCTAAGGTACCTCTCCACTCTAATCTCGGCAAGCCTGGCATAGCCAGCGTCAACGTATTAGCATGACTATAAAGAATAGCATAATAGGGCGACAACCAGTCCATGCCCAAGATAACATCAAAATCTACCATACTGACTAATAACAAATCGGCTCTCGTCTTAAAATCACTAAGAGAAATAAAACACGACCGATATACGCACTCTACAACGAGAGAATCTCCCACAGGTGTAGATAAATAAATAGGGGAACTCAAAGAATCCCGAGATATCCCTAAATGTGGAGCAAAATAA
Organism: Nicotiana undulata; assembly: GCA_005239495.1. Taxonomy (NCBI): domain Eukaryota; kingdom Viridiplantae; phylum Streptophyta; class Magnoliopsida; order Solanales; family Solanaceae; genus Nicotiana; species Nicotiana undulata. Next base: position 100,359 of record ML273904.1, on the reverse strand, counting down.
GAAGACACATATGAATACATAGATCTTAGGTCAAATAATACTGATGTATCCCTATGACAGATAGGGACGATACCTGTGATGACTGAATCTGAAGCAACAACCTCTGAACAGGCTGGAAGGGCATAATACCTGGCTTGGGCTCCCCCTCTAGGGCGACCTCGACCTCTACGACCTCCGCCTTGAGATGCCTGAGAAGGTGAGTGGCAGTTAGGGCTGAAAGAATGGCTGGAGGACCCGGTGGAGCACGTGAAGGCTGATTAGTCTGTGGAGGTGCACCCCTCCTGGCTCTAGGGAAATCTCTAACCATGTGACCAGAGGCGGACCCAAGATTTGAACATAGCAGGGGCACCATCTTTAGTATACCAAGTACTAGCTATCGATAAAGTTCGATGTTCAAGTCTATAAAACTTAATGATTATGATAACTATCATTAAAATACAAATTTCGATATTATTATAAATCATTAATTTTGTACTAATATAACTTAAGTACATCGTCCACTCATAGCATGGTCGGGATTATTTCACATCAAACTCATCTATAAAATGAGAGGCATTGTCTCTTAATACTAGAACTTGATTGAAAAGAATTAAACTTCGCCAAGAATATATTATCTAAATTCTTAAGAACAAGAACTTCCTAAAAAATGATTCCAAGCAAAATAACATTTTCTTCCATCACCTAAGGATCTTTCTTCTCAATCACAGAAGGATCCTTCCTTCTCAATCAAAGAAGGATCTTTCTTCTATTTTCACTTTTTAGGTAGACTTTTTTCAATAATCGACATCTCCAGTTGACCATTCATATGTAAGTAATATGACTAATTTAATATTGAATCAACAGAAACCTTTTCTCCTTAACTAAGTAGTATATTACATACCTGAAAAATAATTTAACGCTTTCTCCTCCAAATGATGCAAGAGTCAACTGCTAATCTAAGTATAATTTACATAAATAAAAAATGCATATGTTTATAATATCTTTCCCAGCATAATATTTTCAAAAGAAACAAATTGACTCAAATAAAATCAAAAAAGAAGAGACTCAAATTTAGTCATCCCTATCGTCACCTAATAGGTCTATCGGATTTAGAAGAGATGCATAGAACTGAAAAAGAATTAACTAAATTGAAGGGAGGCAGAAGAGTTTGCTACTATATTTGGGAAGGGGGAGGCTAATGAAAATTCGGACTTTTGAATGAGCCGGGGATTTGAAAAAAAGGATAATTAAGTTTTAAGTTTATTATTATATAGAAGCATAAAATTGTGATTGAATTCTTAAAAGGTTATAAAATATAACTGGTTGACTGCTAAGTAATTAAACAATCATTGAATTCAAAAACAGTAAAAGTACAATAGAATTATCAAAGTTGTAGGAGATATGATTCAATCTTGGGACATCACATAAGTGAAGGAACTTTGACTACTTCCTTAAACCAACTCTTCTGCCCAGCTTTTGTGTTTAGGGGGCACACATCAAATATCTAAGGGGTCCTTACTGTATATACATATAGATACAAAATACATATACTGCATTTTTGCCGAGGTTAACGGGTTCTGGTGACCCCTCACCTCCCCACGTTGGTCCGCCCCTGCATGTGACGAGTGTCACCACACTCAAAACAACCCCCCAAAGGACGCGGAGGCTGAGACTGGCTCGGATCTGGCCTGCTGGACTTGCCGGTAATAGCACCTCGAGCAGGAGGCATACTGGATACTAGCGGTGCATAATAGGGCTCCCGAGGTCTGGGAGGAGCTGGAACACCGTTGCCTGCTGGATGAGCTCAATGTGTAGGGCGACTCACTAAACCCCTACCATAGCATGCTGCTGGTGCACGAGCTCATGAATAATGGCCAGTCTCTCGAGACTTCTTGGCCTCCCTCTCCTCTCTTTCCCGGGAAAACATGCCCTTCACCCTACTGGCAATACTCACTTCCTACTGATAAGTGATATCCATCTCCAACTCCCTGGCCATACTGCTCCAAATACTGGGTGGAGTCTCTCAATGAAGAGACGAACCCTCTCTCTGACTGTGGCAACCAAGGTCGGTGCATGTCGAGCTAGCTCACAAAAACGGACTGCATACTCCGACACAGCCATAGCACCCTGGAGAAGCTGCTCAAACTCTACGCGCCAATCATCCTTGAGACTCTCAGGGACATACTCACACAAGAAAATCTCTGAAACCTGAGTCCAAGTAAGAGAGGCTGCCTCATCCGGAGTACTTAGCTCATACGCACGTCACCACTGATAAGTCTCTCCCCTCATCTGGAAAATGGTGAAAGAAACCCCACTCGTCTCCACAATTCCCATAGTGCGGATAATACGATGACACTCCTCAAGAAAACCCAGAGCATCATCTGAAGCTAGTCCGCTGAAAATAGGTGGTTAGTACTTCTTGTACCTCTCTAGTTTGAGTTGCTCTGCCTCAGAAGAAGCTACCCGGTTTCATGCTGAACCGGAGCCACTGGGGGCATAGGAATATACACTAGGTCCCGATAAATCATGACCATTTGCTCAGGAATGCGGGGTGCGGGAGTCTGTTCCTGTCCCCCGGCTTGGGATGAGGCAGGAGCTATCAAAAGTAGTCCATCCTGAGCTAAAGTCTGCTGGAGGGCTTGAGTAGAAATAGGTATCTTTGGTGCCGGCCCCCAGCTAAAGTTGTTGGGGGCTCCTCTGTTGCAGCTCTCGTAGGTGCTCGGGATGCACCGCGTGGTCATACTCTACCTCAACCCTGGCCTCTAGCAGCTCTGACAGGGGGACCAGGTTCCTGATCGTCGGTCCTCCCAGTACGGGTCCTCACCAACTGTTAGAAAGAATATTATAGATTTTAGAGTTTTTCTGTTAATAACTCTCACGATAAGGAAATCAAATGAATATGATTGTTCTTAACGTTTAGATAGCCTCCCGAAGATAAGTATGGACGTCTCCGCACTGATCTGCGAGACTCTAATAAACCGGCTTATTACTCGCGACTCTTGTGAACCTAGAGCTCTGATACCAACTTGTCACGACCCAATTTAGCTTTCCAAGAGGCGTCGTGATGGCACATTCTGTTTACGACTAGGTAAGCCTAATATTACAAAAAACTTAAAGAAAACACAATGATAAAGGATAAAATAGCATTTTGTAAATAAACAAAAATAGTGTCGCTCGGCATATACAAAATAATCTCCCAAGACCCGGAATGTCTCTAAATTACAAGCTTCTATAATCTATGTATCTCTATACAAAAGTCTGAAGATAAATAAAGAAAGTCTCTATGTAAAGACCCATAAAATCCTTAACCAAAATGATGCCCAGTTAGATCCCTATGTTGCAGGGCTAGAATAGGCACGAGAACCCTCAATAGAGAAGATTGTGATCAAAAGCGACTCTTAGCTGGTGGTAAGCCAGATGCAGGGGACTTACACCGCTAGAGAAACAAGAATGCAACAATATTTGGAAAAGGCACGGGAACTAGTGAGGCAATTCAAATCATGGAAAATCGTGCAAGTTCCCAGAGAGGAAAATGCAGAAGCGGATGCATTAGCTAACCTCGCATCAGTTACAGATGTAACGAATAAAGAATATGCTATTGCAATTCATAAATTTCATTCAGAAATTGACCAGAATCATAATGAGGTAACATTTAATAACCTAACCTGGGATTGGAGAAACGAAATTGTAAACTTTTTTGCAGACTGGTACCGTGCCTAAAGATAAGAAAGAAGCTCAAGCACTTCGACGAAAATTTGCACGGTACTTATTAGTTCGTGAAACTTTATATCGTAAAATGTATGGTGGTACCTTAGCAAGGTGCGTCGGACCTAATCAAACTTAATACATTATGAAAGAAGTACACGAAGAATGTTGTGAAAACCACGCAGGTGGAAGATCTCTAGTCAAAACTCTAATTAGGGTAGGGTATTATTGGCTTAAGATGGAGGAAGATGCCGAAACTTTCGTAGCTAAATGCGACAAATGTCAGCGATATGCTAACACCATGCATCGACCCGCAGAGTGACTACATCCGGTTCCATCACCTTGGCCATTTATGAAATGGGAAATGGATATAGTAGGACCTCTACCCCAGGCTAAAGGACAGGTATGGTTTTTACTTGTCTTAATAAATTATTTCTCAAAATGGGTGGAAGCAGAAGCCTTTAAACAGGTACGAGAAAAAGAATTAAAGAGCTTTATCTGGCGAAACATCATATGCCGCTTTGGTGTCCCAAAGGAAATTGTATGTGACAAAGGCCCGCAATTCATAGGCTCACAAATCACATAATCTTTCATAAGCTGGAAAATCAATCGTATTACTTGTTCACCCTATCACCCCGTAGCTAATGGGCAAGATGAGTCAACAAATAAGATCATCATCAATAACTTGAAGAAACTATCGGAAAAAGGAAATTTGCCTGACGAGCTACCAGGAGTATTGTGGGCTTACAAAAATACAACAAAAACAGCCACGGGAGAAACCCCATTCGCACTTGTGTACGGCTCAAAGGCTCTAATACCAGTGGAAATTGGCGAACCAAGCACGAGATTAACAACAACAACGGAAGAAACAAACAACGACGAGTTGAGAACAAATTAGGATTTACTTGAACAAAGGAGAGAAGCCGCTTTAATACGCATAGCAGCTCAAAAACAAATTATAGAGCGATATTACAACAGAAAAGCTCACCTCAGATATTTTAAAATTGGGGACTTTGTTCTTAAAAAAGTCTTTTAATCAACAAAGAAGTTTGGAGAAGGAAAGATAAATCCAAATTGGGAAGGACCCTACAAAGTGCGCGGTATTGCTGGAAAAGGCGCTTATGAGCTGGAAGCTATGGACGGCAGGATTTTACCAACGGGTTCGAATGTTGTTCATTTGAAGAAGTATTACTTCTTATCAAGAGAAGTACCCACGTTCAGGTATCATTACGTACGATTTTGTTTAGTACAATTAAAGTTATACTAACAATTTTAGATGATAGGCAAAAAGCTAACCAATAACCAAATGATGATATTAGACCTGAATAAACACGAGGAAGTAACTGAATTCCCGGTCTAGGGTTACAACCTTCTGATGGATATTTCGAAAGGGTTAAGCAGCCATAATCTAAAACTATATACCTTCGAGTCCCGTATATTTTTCCTTTTAATGAAAAGGACCACAAGAACGGAATAGTCAAGTTCTCAAGATTTCATTTTTCAAAGCTCAATCACTTGGGAGACTATACAATATGGAAGGCAAAGAAGACTATCAAAAGAGTCGAAGCTCAAGCCTGAAGATCCATCTTTCCCAACAAATCAAAAGTTATGAGCGAAATCAAAGAGCCGAAGACAAAAACACAAAACCTTATTCAGAAACTTACAAAGAACATACTCATGAATGTAAACGAATGTTTAGGTCAAAGGCAGAATTTAGTTACGGGTAGAAATTCATACCCCCGTGTTTATTCAAAATATTTTGTAAAAGAGAACAGTTACGAAAGAGTCATATACGATACTCAAACACATGTAAAATGTTACGAAAGTACGAATAATATAAAGACTTTCTTCAAAATATCATTCAGAAAAAACATGTGAATTCCTATCTCTCTTTTGTATGTTTACACCATTATGAAATTGATACGTCTTCTTCATTAAGTGTCATTCATAAAAATTCTCTCTTTTACAGATCGTGCTTATTTAAAAAAGACACGAAATATTGAAGCATTTTTAATGCAAAATTAAATACTAAGGGGTAAAACAAAAACCCGAACGTAAAGCATGAAAACACTTAAGAGTAAACCGAAAACTCGAAAAACACAAGTCATGCTAAGAAATTTAAATATTAATATTATATAACGGTAAAAAGTAAGTATTAACTTAGTTTAAACTGAACTTTTTCATACAAATTTTCCCCTAAGTTATCATTGGGGACTTACTTGTAAAGACCCGTAAAATTCTTTAACCAAAACGATGCCCAGTTAGATCCCTATGTTGTTATAGCTGTAGAAATTCTTCATACAAATTTGCCCCTAGGTTCGGACCTTTTAGGATCGAAAAGTACCCTGTAGACCTAGAGGAAATTTTTTGCAAAAGGATGCAGATCAGCGGTCCACTATGCGATCGCAAACAAGCTTTACGGACTGCATAATGGTCGCAGAGTAGGGCAGGTGACTGCCTAATTTGAGGGCAAATATGCGGTCCAAAATGCGACCGCATAACCATTATGCAGTGCATTATGCGATCGCATAATAGTTATGTGGGCCGCATCTTGGCCGTATAATTGGGTAGTTGGTTCACCCAGCTGAGGCCGCTTTTGCGGCAGCTTTGCAGGCCATATGTCCATTCTGCGGTCGCATATACGACGACATTTTTGAGTTGGGGAACCCCATTTTCTAATTTTTGAACCCGACCCTAGACCAATATAAAACCCATCCCTCATCATTTTAAGCCTATTCTCTGGTAATTTAGAGTGAGGAAGAGGGTTCCTAGAGAGAGGAAGTAATCTCATCAGTTGTCCTTCAATTCTTAGTTAAACACATTGAATATTAACAAGGGTCACCTTCCCAAGAGGTTAGCATCTATCACCCAAACTCTTAATTCCATAGTGTAGCTATAACGGGTCATTGGGGAAGAAACTCATGAGTGTAAGGGTGGTAACCTTGCATGCATATGATCATAAAATTTTAAATTTTATGGGAGAATGTTAAAACAAAGATAGGAAAGAAGGGAGAATGGGTTGGAGTAATGTTTCACTAAAAAGGGACCATGCAACCTTAATGAACACATAATGTTTGATATAATGCTCTATTGAGCCTAGAGCTATAATTATTATTCCTAATTTTGGGTTCAATTGTATTACATTGTGAAATAGATTGAAGGTGCTAAGGGTTCCGGCATTTTGGTAGAAATTAAGGAAAAACCCTATTAAGGTATGTATGGCTAACTCTAATCTCCATAGGATGAACTTATTGGTGTTGAAATACCAGGTATGAGTCCCTTGTTTGATTCTCTGAAGAATTGATGGTTTCAATGTGTTAAGTTGGGAAATTCTTGTTTCCATATTGTTCTAAGTTGCTACCATGTCACTATGCTACTTGAAAAATGTAAATTATGATTATCGTGCTCTTTTTTATTATGTGTACGAATACTTATATGTTGGTTCTCGTTAATATGAAGGATGATTATATGAAACGGTTAAAGAGAGGAATGTGACACATATTGTTAGATATGTCCAAGTGCCTAGAACTGTATAATAAATGATTGAAAAGGAATGTGAACCGAATATTTAAATTGATATGGTTATGTCCCTAAGTGAGATGGCTTAGCCGATCGGGCCGAGATCGGACTCCGTGTGAAAACAACACGGTGGTATTATGAATTAGGATGCTGATGATGTCTCACTTGGGATGGGTTTGCCGGTCAGAACGAGATCGGACTCCGTGTAAAAGACACGGTATAAAATTGTGGCACTTGGATTTAAAGGACTACTATTCAAAAGATGTAATAACGGATTAAGAAACTATGGTGATTCTTGCTTGTGTTTCTCTCTATTTTTGTGAAATGTTAGTTGATGTATATGATTGCATTTCTATATGCTTACCGTTTATTCTATCTACAGTAGAGTTTGTTCATACATACTAGTACTATTCGATGGTACTAATATCTTTTTTGTCGGGGGCGCTACATCTTCTTATGGATGTAGGTGGCTCTGTAGCTGGTAGCACTGATCGTTGGTAGTGGTTCCTTCTCCTCCTCCTTACAGCAGCTCTGGTGAGCCCCAGTTCCTCCCGGGGTCGTGTATAAAATGTGTTGCTCTCATTTTCTATATGTTGTTCTATTTTGAGGTATTGCCGGGGCCTTGTCGCCAGCGGAACCACATTCATCTTCTTTGTCTTAGAGGCTCTGTAGACACTCATGTGGGTCATGTATGTTTTTGGGAGGTTGTTGGGTAATTTTGTAATTGAAATTCCATCCCACAAAGATTGTAATTAGCATGTATGTTTTGGAAGACCTAATTTGTGGAAATCGATATGTAAGAAGGAATGGATTAATATTATGTACGTAAGCTTTTATTTATTTCCTACTAACTCAATAAACGATGTTATAACCTAAGTACGGGGCGTAAATGAGACGGGTAGAATAGGCTAATCAGGATTGCTTGACTAGGTTCACTCGGTTAAGTGTCGGTCGAGTCCCCAAGGGCGTGACAAACTTGGTATCAGAGCCTAAGGTTTAAAGTGTCCTAGGATGTCTCGGAGCCGTGTCTAGTAGAGCCCTTCTTATCGGTGTGTTGTCGACCACATCTATAATTAGGGGGCTGCTTGGACATTTAGGAATAATACCCTTCATTGTTATTTTATATCGTGCGATGGAATGGAAAGTGAGGTTGTTTTCTCTCTAACTCGTGCATTGTTTTAACTTTCAGTAAATGGCACCCAGGAAGAAAGCGCGACTTGGCATGGAGGCCAATGCCACCCCAGGAGTGCCCATTGATTCCCCATTTGATAATACGAGTGAGAATATTCCCCGACTATGAATCTGCCTAATTCCTCCGCTCCTAACCGGACCATCCCAATTCCTACTCTTGCGGAGGGTGCCACAATCCCTCCCACTGATATTCCTAGTCCTCCTCCAGCCCCAGCTTCCGGTCCCGGTATTTCTTGTGGGGATCTTAGGGGAGCTATTCATATGCTGACACAGTTGGTGGATTCTCAGTCCCAGAGGTCAAACATTGCCCCGCTTCCTCTAGCGGGCAAGGGGATTCTTCCAGTTCCAGGGTTAACAGGTTCCTCCAGTTATCCCCTCCAGAGTTCACAGGTACTGACCCTGAGGCTGACCCTTAGGATTTCATCGATGAGATGCACAAAACCATCAAAGTTATGTGTGCTACAGAAACAGATGGAGTAGAGCTGGCCTCCTATCGTCTGAAAGGGGTAGCATATTCTTGGTTTGAGATGTGGGAGGATTCCCGTGAGGAGGGGAGCCCTCCGGCGAGGTGGAGTGAGTTCGCAGATGCCTTCATAGACCATTTCTTGCCCGCCGAAACTAGGGCAGCCCGTGCTTCAGAGTTTGAGACCCTCAAACAAGGTAGTAAAAGTGTGTGGGAGTATCATATGGAGTTTGTGCGCCTGTCCAAGTATGTTGTTCATATAATGCCAACTATGGAGGCAAGAGTTCGTCGATTTGTGCAAGGCCTTGGTCCCTTGGTTATCAATGAAGCTGCCATAGCTGCACTACATTCTGACATGAACTATGGGAAGATTGTGGGGTTCGCCCAGGCTACAAAGGCTCAAAAGTTGAAGCTAAATATGGATCGAGAAGGTGGTAGTAGGGCCCGGTCACCGGGAAACCTTGGGGTTTCATTCCGAGGTGGGATACCAATGTCTTGGGAAGGATCATCAGGGCCATCCCAGTCTTATGTTCAGTCTTCATCTAGTGCCCCACCATCAGGGCATAGTCATCAGCAGGGAAGTTGCTTTGGGCACAACCTAGGCAGCAGGAGGTTCCACCATCAGGGTCGATCAAGAGGGAGATTCCAGCAGTAGTGGAGGGCCTCATTCCTTAAGTATGGGAGGTTACATCAGGGGGCTCTGTTACATGGACATGCCAGTATGTTATGGATGTGGGATGAGAGGCCATATTCAGAGAGAGTGTCGTGCATCCAGCTAGGGCGCACGCAGGGGAACCGCCCAACCATCCAGTTCTTCAGCTGCGAATCTTCAGCACACCCTCCATCCCGAGGCTCTCCAGCACCAGCAGGGTGGGGTGCAACTAGGGGTGGAGCACGGGGTCTGGGAGGACCTAGCCGGTTCTATGCAACTGAAGGATTTGCTAGAAAAGGGTTTCATCCGACCTAGTGTGTCGCCGTGGGGCACACCAGTTCTCTTTGTCAGAAAGAAGGATGGATCGCTACGGATGTGTATTGACTAAAGACAACTCAACAAAGTCACAATAAAAAACAAATACTTGCTGCCTCTGATAGATGATTTTTTCGATCAATTGCAAGGCGCAAGGTTCTTCTCCAAAATTGATTTACGGTCCGGGTATCACCAACTAAAATTAAGGGAGTAGGATATTCCTAAAACAACTTTCAGAACTCGATATGGGCATTTTGAATTTTTGGTGATGTCCTTTGGGCTAACCAATGCCCCAGCTGCTTTCATGGACCTTATGAATCGGGTCTCCAAGCCATTTATTGACTCCTTCATGATAGTTGTCACGCCCCAAAATCCGAGGGTTGAGACCGGCGCCTAACCAGATGATTCCGGTCAAGCGGACCAAGATTGCCTTTCTTACCCAACGAGCTACCCCGTGGTTACAATATACGTTTTATAAATGAAATAGCAAAATAGAGTCAAGATATGTATTTTCATCATAAGTGCATTTTCCTTCTCTAAAGATTAAACATTTAATAATCCCAAAACACATGTGCTAAAACAACAGTTCCGATGCAGAACACCGATTCTAAAAAATACAACCACTACCCAAAATACATGTACAACCCACATAGTATCTACGGAGCCTATAAGAATACTAGGAGTTTACATAGACTTGCCGGCAACAAGGCCCCGACTATACCTTTAGAGACACAACATATACAAAAGGAGATGATATAGACTACACACGGCCCCGAGAGGAAGTGGGGCTCACCAGAACTGTTGAAGGGATGAAGAGGAGGCACCACCTATCGGTGGTCAGAGCTACCTGCTATGGAACCACCTACATCCATATAAAAGATGTAGCGCCCCTGGCAAAAGGGACGTTAGTACCATTGAATAGTACTAGTATGTATAAAAAAAATTACTCTAAGTAAAATCAAAACAGTGCACAGATAGGAGGCAGTCAAAGAAACCAAACAATTATTACACAGAGATACAGAGAATCACAAATGAGGTTTTCACAGTTTCTTATTTATTGTTCTCCTGTTGCGGTGCACAACTTGATCCCACATTACAATCATATTCCACCCTTATGTCTTCTCATCATTCCACCCTTATTTCTTCTGTTTCGGCGTGCAACCCGATCCCACCGTACAATCACATTCCACCCTTATTACTTATGTAAAGACCCGTAAAATTTCTTAACTAAATAAGATGCCCGGGTAGGTTCCCATGTTGTTATAACTGTAGGAATTCTAAAAACGGACCTTTTTGAAGTAAAAGTACCCCGGGACTTATAAGATAAAATTTTCCAGAATTTTTGCGGATCTGCGGTCCACTATGCGATTGCAGATCAGGTATGCGGACCGCATAGTGGTCACATACCTGGACAGTTGCTGTACATTTTGAGGACAGCTATGCGGCCCAAAATGCGATCGCATTTTGGCAATGCGGGCCGCATAGTTGTCGCATTATTGCACCTCTATTTTTGTGGTGGATGTTATGTGACGCACTATGCGATCGCATAACAGGTATGCAGACCGCATAGTGATCTCACACCTAGGCAGTCTGTTTCCCATTTTGGCCTAGCTGAGGGCCATTTATGCGACAGGAATGTGGACCGCATAGCAGGAATGCGATCGTATTCCTTACCGCATTCCTTACTTCAGGGCTTCTAATTTCTAAATTTTATACCCGACCCCCAGCCTAATAAAACACCTACCCCTTTCATTTTAACATCTATATGACTAAAATATAGAGAAGGGAGAGTGAGTTTAGTGAGAGAAAGTCATCTTTTTCATCAAATCAGTCCACTACCTCTACTTAGGCCTGGAAATCTTGGAGTAGTCATTGTCTTCTTCACCATAAGAGGTAAAGTTCTCACCCCATTTCTTCCTTAAATTCTCTGAATATAGCTAAAATGGGACACACCTAGGTGGTTCTTGATGATGAGAGTTAGGACCTTGCATGCATGTGATTAACTTACCATAACCTAGTAAAAGGAAGCAAGTCAGAGTAATTTTTCACTAAAAAGGGTTTAGTTAATCTAAGGGATCACATAGTGTTTGATAAAATGCCCAAATGAGTTCATGATTTCTAATTCTATGTCTAAACATGTCATCTTGTAAATTAGATTGAAGATGTTAGAAGGTCCGGTGTTTTGAGAATAGATATTAAAGGGGAATTCCGACTCGAGGTATGTATGGCTAACTTTAATCTTTGTAGAGTCGCCTTGTTGATGTCCGAGCATTCGGTATGAATTCCTCGTTCGATTGTATTTGAATCGATTGTCCTATTGTGAGGAGGTGAATAATCGTGTTCTCTGAATGCCTTAAGTTGATTACCATGTCACCATGCTACTTGAGATTGTGAAATATGATTCTTTGTGCTTACCTTGTCATGTGCAAGACTCGTTATATGCTTGAACTTATCGGTATGAAAGAAAGTTCTACTAAATGAATGAAAATGGTAATGAATTCAATTGTTGAATGTATCCAAGTGCTAAGGGTTGTGTAGTAAATGATGGGAAAGAAAGGTGAATTGATTTAACTGATCTAAATGGTTATGGCGTACCATACATGACTCACTTCTTGGTAAAGATTATTGTGCCCTTGTTTTCACATGGTTGTGTGGTTGTTATATATTTATACTCTTGATGGTAGAAATCCTTGTGATTAAATTGTTGATTGTTGTTTATATCTAAATGATATCTGGTGGGATCGGGTTGCGCAATGCAACAGGTGAAATAAGGATGATATGTTGAGAAGTAATAAGGGTGGAATGTGATGGTAAGGTGGGATCTGGTTGCACGCCGCAACAGAAGAAATAAGGATGGAATATGATTGTAAGGTGGGATCGGGTTGTGCGCCGCAACAGCAGAACAATTGAAATAAGGAATTGTGAAAACCTTATTTGTGATTCTATCTATCTCTGTGCAATAATTGTTTGGTCTCTTTGGCTTCCTTATATCTGTGCACTGCATTGATTTTACTTAGAGTAAAGTTTGTTCATACATACCAGTACTATTCAATGGTACTAACGTCCCTTTTGCCGGGGGTGCTACATATTTTATATGGATGTAGGTGGTTCCATAACATGTAGCTCCGACCACCGATAGGTGGTGCCTCCTCTTCATCCCTTCAGCAGTTCTGGTGAGCCCCACTTCCTCTTAGAGCCGTGTGTATTCTATATCATCTCTTTTTGTATATGTTGTGTCTCTAAAGGTATATACGGAGCCTTGTTGCCGACAAGTCTATGTATACTCCTAGTATTCTTAGAGGCTCCGTAGACACTATGTGGGTTGTACATGTATTTTGGGTACTGGTTGTATTTATTAGAATCGTGGTTCCGCATCGGAAATGTTGTATTTAGCACATGTGTTTTGGGATTATCGAATGTTTAATCTTTAAAGAAGGAAAATGCATTTATGATGAAAATACATATCTTGACCCTATTTTGCTCTTTCATTGATAAAACGTATATTGTAACTACAGGGTAGCGCGTTGGGTAAGAAAGGCAATCCAGGTTCGCTTGACTGGAATCATCCGGTTAGGCGCCGGTCTCGTCCGTCTTATTTTTGTGCGTGACAAACTTGGTATTAGAGCCTCAGGTTTTAAAAAGTGTCCTAGGATGTCTCGGAGCCGTGTCTAGTAGAGCCCTTTTTATCGGTGTGTTGTCGACCACATCTATAATTAGGGGGCTGCATGAACATTTAGGAAAGTACCCTTTTATTGCTATTCTATATCGTGCGATGTGGTGAAAGGTGAGGTTGTCTATCTCTAGCTCGTGCGTTGTTCCAATTTTCAGTAAATGGCACCCAAGAAGAGATCTCGACTCGGCCTAGAGGCCAATGCCACCCCAGGAGTGGTTATAAATTCCCCAGCTGATGGTGCGGGTGTGAATGATTCCCCGGCCATAAATCACCCTGACTCCTCCACTCCAGGCCAGACTATTCTTATTCCTGCTCCAGCGGAGGGTACTGAAATCCCTCCCGTTGATGTTCTTGACCCACCTCCAGCTCCAGCTTCTGGTCCCAGCATTTCTAATGGGGAACTCAGGGAGCTATCCATATGTTGACTCAGCTAGTGGCCTCCCAGGCCCAAGGATCAAATGTCGCCCCTGTGTCCTCTAGCGAGCAAGGGGACTCTTCAGATTCCAGAGTCAACAAGTTTCTACGGTTAGCCCCTCCAAAGTTCACAAGCACCGACCCAGAGGCCGATCCTCAAGAGTTTATAGATGAGATGTACAAGACCCTCCGAGTATGAGGGCTACTGAGACAGAGGGAGTTTAGTTAGCTTCCTATCGTATGAAGGGAGCGGCGTATTCATGGTTCAAGATGTGGGAGAGTTCCGGTGGAGAGGGGAGCCATCCGGCAAGGTGGGATGAGTTTGTAGATGCTTTTATGGATCATTTCTTGCCTGCCCAGATTATGGCAGCATGTGCTACGGAGTTTGAGGTCCTCAAGAAAGGCAGCATGAGTGTGTGGGAATATCATATTGAGTTCGTGCGTTTGTCCAAATATGTTGTTCATATGGTGTCTACTATGGAGGATAGAGTTCATCGGTTCGTGCAGGGCCTTGGTCCTTTGGTTATTAATGAAGTTGCTACTGCTGCGTTGCACTCAGATATGAACTATGGGAAGATTGTGGGATTCGCCCAGGATACGGAGGCTCGGAAATTAAAGATAAGAATGGAGAGAGAGAGTAGTAGTAGGTCCCGGTCAGCGGGCAACCCTGGGAGTTCAGTTGGAGGTGGGAGGTCAGCCCTAGGGAGAGGGTCATCAGGGCCACCTCAGTCCTATGCTCAGTCCTCAGCCAGTGCACCGCCATCAGGGCACAATTATCAGCAGGGAGGTTGATTTAGACCAGGTTCAGATAGCACGAGGTTCCATCAATCGGGTCATTCAGGTGGGAGGTTCCAGCAGCAGCGGAGGGCCCCATGCCCTAAGTGTGGGAGGTTTCGTTCTGAGCCCTATTAATTGGACATACCGGTATGCTATAGATGCAGAGTGAGAGGCCATGTTCAGCGAGACTACCGTGCACCCAGTCAGGGCACGGGTAGGGGCACTGCTCAGCCATCCAGTTCTTCAGTCGTTACATCTTCAGCATGCCCTCTAGCCCGCGGCCCTCCAGCTTCAGTAGGGCGCGATGCAACTAGTGGAGGAGCACGGGGTCAAGGAGGACCCGGTCGGTTTTATGCTTTGAGTGGTCGCAAGAGTGTAGAGGCTTCTCCAGATGTTGTCACATGTATTCTGACTGTTCAATCACATGATGTTTATGCTCTTATTGATCCCGAGTCCTCTTTGTCATATGCTACTACATTTATCGCTTCAAGTTTTGGGATAGAATCATAATAGCTTCACGAGTCGTTCTCTGTGTCGACTCCGGTTGGTGACTCTATTACGGCCGTGCGAGTCTATAGGAATTGTGTTGTCACGGTGCGTGGTCGGGATACCACGGCCTATCTTATTGAGCTAGAAATTGTAGATTTTGATGTGATTATGGGGATGGATTGGCTCTACTCGTGCTTTTCTAAACTCGACTGCCGAACCAGCACTATGAGGCTCGAGTTTCCTAATGAACCAGTTATCAAGTGGGAGGGGAATAATATCGTGCCAAGAGGTAGGTTTATTTCCTACCTTAAGGCCTCATTTGGTTCGGGTTGCCGACACCACTTTAGAGGTGCCTGATCCTGAATCTGTGCCCGTTGTGAATGAATTTCTTGAAGTATTTTCGGGTGAGCTTCCTGGGAGTCCACCAGATACAAAGATCGATTTCGGGATTGATGTATTGCCAGGTACGCAGCCAATATCTATTCTACCCTACAAAATGGCGCCGACAGAATTGAGAGAGTTAAAGGAGAAATTGAAAGACCTGTTAGAAAAGGGTTTCATTAGGCAAAGTGTGTCGCCTTGGGGCGCACCGGTTCTTTTTGTCAGAAAGAAAGATGGATCACTCCATATGTGTATTGATTATCGGCAGCTCAATAAGGTCACCATCAAAATCAAATACCCTTTGCCGTGGATAGATGATTTGTTCGACCAGTTGAGAGGTGCTAGGTTCTTCTCAAAGAATGATTTACGGTCCGGGTATCACCAGTTGAAGATCAGGGAGCAGGATATTCCTACGACCGCCTTTAGGACTCGTTATGGGCACTTCGAATTCTTGGTAATGTCTTTTGGGCTAACCAACACCCCAACAACTTTTATGGATCTTATGAATCAGGTTTTCAAGCCGTTTCTTGACTCTTTCGTGATAGTCTTCATCGACGATATCCTTGTTTATTCGCGGAGTAAGGACGATCATGCTAATCACCTCTGGGAAGTTTTGTAGACTCTTCATCAGCACCAGTTGTATGCAAAGTTCTCAAAATGTGAGTTTTGTCTAGAATCAGTCACCTTTTTGGGCCATGTTGTTTCCGGGGAAGGGATTCAGGTTGATCCCTAAAAGATAGAGGCAGTGAAGGATTGGCCTAGGCCAACGATCCCGATAGAGATCTTCAGTTTCTTGGCTTTCGCTGGATATTATCGGAGGTTCGTGGAGGGATTCTCTACTCTCGCCTCCCCATTGACTAACCTGACGCAAAAAGCAGTTAAGTTTCAATGGTCCGATGCTTTTGAAAAGAGTTTTCAAAAATTGAAATCAAGATTGACTTCGGCGCCAGTGTTGACCTTGCCAGAAGGTTCAGAAGGGTTTGTGGTGTATTGTGATGCTTCAAGGGTTGGTTTGGGGTGTGTATTGATGCAATGTGGTAAGATAATAGCGTATGCTTCTAGGAAGCTCAAGAATCACGAGAGGAATTACCCGACACATGATTTGGAGCTTCCGGTGGTTGTGTTTGTATCGAAAATCTGGCGGCATTATCTCTATGGGGTCCATGTTGATGTTCACAGACCACCAGAGTCTTTAGTATTTATTCAAACATAAGGGGTTGAACTTAAGGCAGCGGAGGTGGTTAGAATTGGTCAAGGATTATGATATGAATATTTTGTACCATCCAGGGAAGGCGAATGTGGTAGCCGACGCTCTTAGTCAGAAATCCATGGGTAGCTTGGTCCATTTGGAAGAAGGTCAGAGGCCTTTGGCTCGGGAGGTTTATCAGTTGGCCAGATTGGGGGTCTGTCTTTCGGCCTCAGATAAAGGGAATGTCGTGGTGCGTAATGGAGCGGAGTCTTCGCTTGTAGCGGAAGTCAAGGGAAAGCAATTCAGGGATCCAGCTTTGGCACTGTTAACAGAAGCAATTCTGAATCACAAGACTTCAGCATTGTCACTCGTCAATGATGACGGTGTTTTGCGGTGCCAAGGGAGGCTATGTGTTCCGAATGTGGATGATCTTCGGGAGCGAGTTATGGCGGAGGCTCACAATTCCAGGTATTCCGTACACCCAGGTTCTACGAAAATGTATTGTGATCTCAAGGAGATTTATTGGTGGAATGGTTTGAAGAGGGGTGTGACGGACTTTGTGGCTAGGTGTCCGAATTGTCAGCAAGTGAAGGTCGGGTATCAGAGGCCCGGTGGTTTGGCACAACATATGGAAGTACCAACATGGAAATGGGAAATGATCAATATGGACTTTGTGGTGGGGTTACCCCGCACTCCGCATAGGTTCGACTCGATTTGGGTGATAGTGGATCGGCTCACGAAGTCGGCACATTTCTTGCCAGTCAAGTCCACTGATACTGCAGAACAGTACTCTCAATTGTATATCAAAGAAATAGTCAGGCTCCATGGCACCCCAGTATCTATTATCTCGGATCGAGGGGCCCAGTTCACAGCTAACTTTTGGAAGAAATTTCAGCAAGGATAGGGTACGCAGGTAAATCTCAGCACAACTTTCCACCCGCAGACGCGTCCAGGAAGAGCGGACTATTCAGACGATTGAAGACATGTTACGGGCTTGTGTATTAGATTTCAAGGGTAGCTGGGATGATCACTTGCCGCTTATAGAATTTGTTTACAATAACAGTTTCTATGCTAGTATTCAGATTGCCCCATTTGAGGCATTATACAGAAGGAGTTGTAGGTCGCCGATTGGATGGTTCGAGGTTGGTGAGGCGGAACGTCTAGGACCGGATCTTGGGCACCAAGCTATGGAAAATGTTAGAGTCATTCAGGAGAGGATGAAGACTGCTCAGAGTCGTCATAAATCCTATGCGGACGTTCGTCGAAGAGATTTGGAGTTTCAAGTAGATGATTGAGTATTCTTGAAGGTGTATACCATGAAGGGAGTGATGCGGTTTGGGAAGAAAGGGAAATTGAGCCCCAGGTATGTCAGGCCATATAGGATTGCTCATAAGATAGGTCAGGTGGAGTATACGCTGGAATTGCCCCCCTAAGATTTCATTAGTGCACCCAGTGTTTCATGTGTCCATGCTGAAAAAGGTAATTGGAGATCCATCTGCCTTCGTGTCGGGTGAGACCATTGAAATTAATGGAGAGTTGTCATATGAAGAGGTTCTGGTTGCTATTCTTGATAGGAAAGTTTGTAGGTTGGGAAACAAAGAGGTCGCTTCGGTTAAAGTATTATGGCGGAGTCAACAAGTCGAAGAAGCCACGTGGGAAGCAAAAAATGAAATGAAAGAGAAATATCCCCATTTGTTTGAATAAGTCTAGTAGTGGTCTTGAGAACTGCCATCTCTAAGCAATTACACCTTTGTGTCAAATTTTGTGCAATGACACCCCACTCCCCTAATTATCCTGCTACTGTGATCTCTCAACTTTGTTCCACATTTGTAGATGTTATGAATAGTTGGATCATGTGCAAATCCTTGAAATAGATGAATTATGTGCAACTATTGTAATAGTTGAATTATGTGCAAATTTGTGGTGTTAACCGAACTATGTGTAGCTTGTTGAAGTAATTGAATATATACAACTTGTTGAGATAACCGAATTATGTGTAAGTTGATGAAGTAACTGAAACTGTGTGGAATGGGTTAACAATGTGTTTCGGGGGCTCTCTGGCGAAAATTCCAGAAACTATCGGAGTTAGTGAGAATTGGGGATTGGCAAGTCATGTTTTCATAGCTTAGTGATTCTCGATCCTCATTCAAGGACGAATGATTCTAAGTGGGGGAGGATGTAAAGACCTGTAAAATTTCTAAACTAAATAAGATGCCCGGGTAGGTCCCTATGTTGTTATAACTGTAGGAATTCTTAAAAATGGACCTTTTTGAAGTAAAAGTACCCCGGGACTTAAAAGATAAAATTTTCCAGAATTTTTGCGGATCTGCGGTCCACTATGCGATCGCAGATCAGGTATGCGGACCGCATAATGGTCGCATACCTGGAAAGTTGCTTTCCATTTTTAGGACAACTATGCGGCCCAAAATGTGATCGTATTTTGGCAATGCGGACCGCATAGTTGTCGCATGCTTGCACCTCCATTTTTGCGGAGCAGGTTATGCGACGCACTATGCGATCGCATAACAGGTATGTGGACCGCATAGTGGTCGCATACCTAGGCAGTCTGTTTCCCATTTTGGCCCAACTGAGGGCCATTTATGCGACAAGAATGCGGACCGCATAGTAGGAATGCGATCGCATTCCTGACCGCATTCCCTGCTTCAGGGCTTCTAATTTCTAAATTTTATACCTGACCCCCAGCATAATAAAACACCTACCCCTTTCATTTTAACATCTATCTGACTAAAATAGAGAGAAGGGAGAGTGAGTTTAGTGAGAGAAAATCATCTTCTTCATCAAATTAGTCCACCACCTCTACTCAGGCCTGGAAATCTTCGAGTAGTCGTTGTCTTCTTCACCATAAGAGGTAAAGTTCTCACCCCATTTATTCCTTAAATTCTCTGAATATAGCTAAAATGGGACACACCTAGGTGGTTCTTGAATATGATAGTTAGGACCTTGCATGCATGTGATTAACTTACCATAACCTAGTAAAGGGAAGCAAGTTAGAGCAATCTTTCACTAAAAAGGGTTTAGTTAATCTAAGGGATCACATAGTGTTTGATAAAATACCCAAATGAGTTCATGATTTCTAATTCTAAGTCTAAACATGTCATCTTGTAAATTAGATTGAAGGCGTTAGAAGGTTCGGTGGTTTGAGAATAGATATTAAAGGGGAATTCTAACTCGAGGTATGTATGGCTAACTTTAATCTTTGTAGAGTCGCCTTGTTGGTGTCCGAGCATTCGGTATGAATTTCTGATTCGATTGTATTTGAATGGATTGTCCTATTGTGATGAGGTGAAGAATCGTGTTCTCCGAATGCCTTAAGTTGATTACCATGTCACCATGCTACTTGAGATTATGAAATATGGTTCTTTGTGCTTACCCTGTCATGTGAATGACTCGTTATATGCTTGAACTTATCTGTATGAAAGAAAGTGCTACTAAATGAATGAAAATGGTAATGAATTCAATTGTTGAATGTATCCAAGTGCTAAGGGCTTTGTACTAAATGATGGGAAAGAAAGGTGAATTGATTTAACTGATCTAAATGGTTATGGCGTACCATACATGAATCACTGCTTGGTAAAGATTATTGTGCCCTTGTTTTCACATGGTTGTGTGGTTGTTATAAATTAATACTCTTGATGGTAGAAATCCTTGTGATTAAATTGTTGATTGTTGTTGCTATCTGAATGATGTCTGGTGGGATCGGGTTGCGCGCCGCAACAAGTGAAATAAGGATGATATGTTGAGAGGTAATAAGGGTGGAATGTGAAGGTATGATGGGATCGAGTTTCACGCTGAAACAGAAGAAATAAGGGTAGAATATGATTGTTAGGTGGGATCGGGTTGCGCACTGCAACTGGAGAATAATTGAAATAAGGAACTGTGAAACCCTCATTTGTGATTCTCTGTATCTCTGTGCAATAATTTTTTGGTTTCTTTGGCTTCCTTCTATCTGTGCACTGCTTTGATTTTACTTAGAGTAAAATTTTTTCATACATACTAGTACTATTCAATGGTACTAAAGTCCATTTTGCCGAGGGCGCTACATCTTTTATATAGATGTAGGTGGTTCCATAGCAGGTAGCTCCCACCGCCGATAGGTGGTGCCTCCTCTTCATCCCTTCAGCAGTTCTGGTTTGCCCCAGTTCCTCTCGGGGCCGTGTGTGGTCTATATCATCTCCTTTTGTATATGTTGTGTCTCTAAAGGTATAGACGGGGCCTTGTTGCCGGCAAGTCTATGTAAACTCCTGGTATTCTTAGAGGCTCCGTAGACACTATGTGGGTTGTACATGTATTTTGGGTAGTAGTTGTATTTATTAGAATCGTGGTTCCGCATCGGAAATGTTGTATTTACCACATGTGTTTTGGGATTATTGAATGTTGAATCTTTAAAGAAGGAAAATGCACTTATGATGAAAATACATATCTTGATCCTATTTTGCTATTTCATTGGTAAAACGTATATTGTAACTACGGGGTAGCGCGTTGGGTAATAAAGGTAATCCAGGTCCGTTTGACCGGACTCATCCGGTTAGGCGCCGGTCTCGTCCCTCGGATATTGGGGCGTGACAAATTCTCAACATATCATTCTTATTTCACCTGTTGCGGTGCGCTACTCGATCCCTCCGGACATCATTTAGATAGCAACAACAATCAATAATTTAATCACAAGGATTTCTACCATCAAGAGTATAAATTTATAACAACCTCACAACCATGTGAAAACAAGGGCACAATAATCTTTACCAAGCAGTGAGTCATGTATGGTACGCCATAACCATTTAGATCAGTTAAATCAATTCACTTTTCTTTCCCATCATTTACTACACAGCCCTTAGAACTTGGATACATTCAACAATTGAGTTTATTACCATTTTCATTCATTTAGTATCACTTTCTTTCATACCGATAAGTTCAAGCATATAATGAGTCTTGCACATGACAGGGTAAGCACAAAGAATCATATTTCACAATCTCAAGTAGCATGGTGACATGGTAATCAACTTAAGTCATTCAGAAACATGATTCTTCATCTCATCACAATAGGACAATCAATTAAAATACAATCGAACCAGGAATTCATACTGAATGCTCAGACACCAACAAGGCGACTCTACAAAGATTAAAGTTAGCCATACGTACCTCAAGTCGGAATTTCCCTTTAATATTTATTCTCAAACTACCGGACCTTCTAACGCCTTCAATCTATTTTACAAGATGACATGTTTAGACTTAGAATTAGAAATCATGAACTCATTTGGGCATTTTATCAAACACTATGTGATCCCTTAGATTAACTAAACCCTTTTAGTGAAAGATTACTCTAACTTACTTCCCGTTACTAGATTATGGTATATTAAGTACATGCATGCAAGATTCTTAACTCTCATCTTCAAGAACAATTCTATGTCTGCTCCATTTTAACTATAATCTAAGAATTAAGGGAGACGGGGTGGAACTAACCTCTTATGGTGAATAAATTTGTGTCCTACTTGATTAGTTCCAAGCTTGAGTGATGAAGGAGGGTCAATTTGATGAAGTTGGGGACTTTCTCTCTCTAGAACCCACCCTTGCTTCTCTCTAAATTATCAGATGGTCGTTAAAAATAAGGGGGGATGGGTTTTATATGGGTCAGGGGTCGGGTCCTAAAGATAGAAAAATGGATAGTCCAACATTTCGGATCTGGCTTTATCCAGGCTTCATCTACCTAAAGCCTGGTCTGGCCTAGCTTTACCCGGGCTTTATCTACCTAAAGCTTGGTCTGACATGGCTTTATCCAGGCTTTATCTACCTAAAGCCTGGTCTGGCCTGGCTTTATCCAGGCTTTATCTACCTAAAGCCTGGTCTAGCCTGGCTTTATATATCTAAAGCCTGGTCTAGCTGCGACAAAAAACTTACAAAACCTCAGCGCATCGTTCAATCCCAAAACTCCGGAAGTACAATGTATTACCTACCTCGACACCACAAAACCTTAAATTACATAGTGAAGTTTTTCCCGGGGCCCTACATTAGGCCTCTCCTTGGACCCCACAATACTTATTTTATGAGTTAGGCTCTTATTTACCAAATCCAATTCGTTTATATCATATTATACACATAAAATATTAAAATTAGCCTACCCGACACCTCTAAATCCTAAATTACTTAACAAAATTTTCCGGGGTCTTAAATTCTCCCCCGCTTAGGATCATTCGTCCTCGAATGAGGGTAAAGGATTCACTAAGTTTTGAATATACTATATGCCAACCCCCAAATTTAACCAACTCCCAAATTTTTTTCTAAACATTTCGCCAGAGTTTCCTTTGTAAGAAGACCTATCCACCTGCCAGAGAGCCCCAAAATACACTTTAACGAATTCCACATAATTTAGTTACTTCAACGAATTGCACATAATTCAGTTACTTCAACAAATTGCACATAATTTAGTTACTTCAATAAATTGCACATAATTCACTTACTTCAACAAATTGCACATAATTCAGTTAACACATTACACACAAGTATGACACAAGTTTTAGAAGTCATGAGGGAAAAGGGGATTAGGGGAGTGGGGTGGCTCTACACAATATGAAATGTAATGCAATTATTTAGAGATAATAAACTTCATACGACTACCTGACTTATTCAAACAAATGGGGGTATTTCTTTTTCATTTCATTCTTCGCTTCCCATGTGGCTTCCTCGACTTACAAGCTTCGCCATAACACATTCATGGAAACAATCACAATCCACAAACTTATTTAACAAGGATGACAACTAGATACCTCGCATAAGCTAACTATCCATTAAGTTTCCTTCAATAATTTCCACTGGAATGGCACACAAAGGATCTCCAACTACCTTCTTAGACATAGACATATGAAAACACAAATACATGAGAAACATCATACTCCTAGTGCAACCTAATGGGAAATGCGCTTATGTACCCCTCTTTATCAATTCGCATGACATATTCAGGGTAAAATATTGAGAATAACCTGTTCACCCTCCTAAATGCTAAATCTCTACGCAAACACCCAAACTAAACCTGTGGTGACCTTTAACGATTTTTCTAGGATGTGCTATCATAAATCAACCATAAAATTACCTACTGAATATATGTGATCACTGGGTGACTTTGACACGTTTGAACCTTCAATACCAAATAGATCTAATACAGTAAGGAGCAACGGAGTTCAAGATTTGGGCTGGAATTATTCAGGAATCCATTACTGTGCTGAGCAAAGTCTTTCATGAGGTTACATGAAGAGACACGAAGATTACTACTAACAATGCTGACATCGTTAATCATTGTGACGACATTAATTATTAGACAAATGAATCATAAAGGTAAATAGCATGCATTGGTAAGGTGGTAACCATGTATGTGATCCTGAGATCTAAAAGAAGTGGGTCTTCCTAGACATGATACAGACGAGAGGCATGATCGGGAGGATGAAGACGCTAGCATCAGTTATCCTTAGGAGGCTACGAGTTATGCATGGGATAGTAACAATTGATCATCTCCACACTTGTCTTGCCTTGAGGTAGTAAGCTCTACAGAGGAGCGGTCAAGTACGTCAAACTAGTTGTCTCCTTGAATGTAAGGAAAATAAGTTTAGCTCAAAATGGTAATATTTTCGCAACATGGATGTGATAGAGACTTCAAAAGAATCACACGAAGTTGAATTACACTCCTAACATTAACTGACAAATGGGATCTATGCCACGTGCGCATGAGGGTGAAAAAGGAAGTCAAACACCTATGAGATTATCATCATCCAAACAGCTTAACCCTTCTGATGATTGACCCGATATAAGGTAACTAAAGATACGACAACTTGTCTTTTGAATTAGAATGCTTATGGTATGTGCAGAAACCTGGAAGCATCTAATCTCAACCTTCTACGAGTGTAACATATATCTAGGACATCTTAATATGGGGATGAAATCATGTATTAGTTAGAGGGGTTCTAGTGGTTAACATGATGCTCCAGGGAGAAAGACAACTAAAATTCCTAACCAATCAGGGAGGTGGAATGCCAAGGATAGCAAAACTTTCCTCACATGGCAATGAAGAAATCAATGATTCTAGAAGCCGAGAGTTCAAAGGCAACAGAACCCAATGGGACAATATAGAATAATCTTGAAAGGTTTGCAGATGTTCTTAATGAGTTCTCCATAGACCTCAACTCGAGGTGTACCCAGATGCTAATGAAAGACAGGAAAACATAAGAAGTAGGCGTTGTGCTATGATATCCCCCAAAGGTAAATTTAGTCTTGACGGGGAGCCTATTAAGGGTCCTTATGAGAAAGGAAGTGTTATAGTGACACATGGGAGGACACGTTCTCTATTAGTTATCTAACAAGTTTTGGGAAACTAGCTCGATGAATTCACTAACAGAGGAACATAATTAACACATGTGGTGGAGGTGTAAAGAGAAAATTAACATTTGTCATGCATTTGTCATGTTTCTGCTATATTAGTTCCCAACTATAGTACAAGACCATGCCACGGACAACCACAATACTAGGAACAAAGTGAGTTACTTACTACGGGAGGTCCCAAGCGGAAACGAAAGTTATACTAAGATGGAGACACAAGATCTTTCTATGACGCAGATATGAGGATCTCAATTTTCAAAGAGACCTTATGCACATGGTGACCATTTCGATTGACACGCACTCATATGATAGGTGTTAAGGCATGCTCTTATGCTACTAGACAGTGAGAAGGTTTCATAATGATATTCACAAGAGTAGAGTGACTATTCAAACCATAGAATCCATATACACCTAGTGAGAAGAAGAGAGTGACTCGAGAAGGATTGAAATTCCGGGATGCTTTTCATGAAACTTGACACAACATAGGTAAAATTTTACGACGGTGTGTGCGTAGGCACGAGGGAGCATATATTATCTATTTAACTGAGAAGGTTATGTGAGAAATCCATCATGTGTAGTTCCTTGTTGAAACATTTAGGGAAGCAAGTGGAGAGTATTACCCTATGATTATGAATCGATTCAAGAAGTTGTTGTAGGATTCAATTTTCTCAAGAGGTTGTAAGTAATACGTCCCATTCAAAGAGTAGATACAGAGAATGGCTCATACGGATGCCTGGACTCTATCCCAAGTCCCATAGCAACATAAGGATTAACATATGACAAACAAAATTGTATTTCTAGATGCCAAAGACACAATTATGATATTCCTTCAACCACCGAAATTGGAACTGGAAAAATAGGACAACCAGGGGAAGACCGGGTATATGGGAGGAATTAACAGGAAGAGGACTTGAGGGTTATAGGAGTAAACTCAAAAGCCTCACAGCTAGCGGAGCCAGTACTAACATTAAAATCAGCTGGATTCGTAGCAACATAGAGAAATAAACATATAGCGACACTCGAACAAGTATTATGAAAATCAAAAGAGGAGCGAAAGTACTCATCTTTCTTACAACTAGAACAAGGACAACCTTCAAGAATAGGATGAGCAACAAGAATAAGTAGTATGATCCATCTACAGGGAGGCTCGACAGACCCTAGCTTCGACCGAGATTTAATAATGTTTAAAAGTAATTGAGCAGACAAAATTCAGAAAATCACCTGTCGAAGAATAGGGAGATTCTCGCCAAACAAATAAAAATCTTGCTGATTCCGACCACTAGGCCAAAATGGAAGCCTCAACAAAGATAGAGCGAGGGCACTACCATACTAGAGATGATGATGAAACAAAGCAATATCTTCACTATGATACTATGTCAACATTCAGATTGAAGCAGAAACTCGAAGAAAAATGGCCTAGGCTTTTGAATAGAGAAGGATAAGGGGTCGAGAGGAAATATCTTTTTATCTTGTGCGAAAATATGATGATTGTTCATCCATTCATTGGATAATAAATTCTTCAGGTTTAGTCCCTTGTTGAGACTATAGAAAGGCGTGTGGGAAGTAGTAATTCTATAGTTACAACTCCATTCAAGGACATGATTATAGAGCTCGATGTCATAAGAGAATTTGTGGTGGAGTGGATTCACGAAATAATAGATCTCGTTCAAAGAGTAGATGCATGCAATGTTTTGTGACTCAACATTTATTAAGACCATGCCTATGAAAATTCTTCAATATGGATGTATATATACAACAAGAGTACGTTGGTTATGTTAAGGAGTGACTTACTTGGTGACTTCGGGTTGACAGGGCAATAGCTTAATCGATGGCCCTCGACTCCACATCCCTAACGTACGTTGGTACCATACCGATATACGATAAGATTTGGTGGTGCAGTGACATTAATAGGGACAAGGGTACTCCCCTCTTAGTGATAGGTTCTACCAGTCCCTCAACGGCTCAATACATTCTTTTAACAAGCCTTTGGGCAATCTCCTTCGGACTCAAGGGTGGGATCAATCCCTCCTCATGGAATCAAACTCGCGGATTGTGGTATCAAGATTACTCATTCTGAGAGTAAGGCCTTGAGAGAAAACTAACTCCCTATATTGAGCTCTATCGCACGATTGGAGTATCAAAGAAGGGTGAAATTCCTAAATGTCCAAGCAGCCCCCTAATTATTGATGTGGTCGACAACACACCGATAAGAAGGGCTCTACTAGACACGACTCCGAGACATCCTAGGACACTTTAAAACCATAGGATCTGATACCAAGTTTTTCACGCCCCAAAATCCGAGGGACGAGACCGGCGGCTAACCGGATGATTCCGGTCAAGCGGACCTGGATTGCCTTTCTTACCCAACGTGCTACCCCATGGTTACATTATACGTTTTATAAATGAAATAGCAAAATAGAGTCAAGATATGTATTTTCATCATAAGTGCATTTTCCTTCTTTAAAGATTCAACATTCGATAATCCCAAAACACATGTGTTAAATACAATATTTCCGATGCGGAACCCCGATTCTAATAAATACAACCACTACCCAAAATACATGTACAACCCACATAGTGTCTACGGAGCCTCTAAGAATACTAGGAGTTTACAAAGATTTGCCGGCAACAAGGCCCCGACTATACCTTTAGAGACACAACATATACAAAAGGAGATGATATACACTACACACTGCCTCGAGAGGAAGTGGGGCTCACCAGAACTGCTGAAGGGATGAAGAGGAGGCCCCACTATCGGCGGTCGGAGCTACCTGCTATGGAACCACCTACATCCATATAAAAGATGTAGCGCACCCGGCAAAAGAGACGTTTGTACCATTGAATAGTACTAGTATGTATGAACAAACTTTACTCTAAGTAAAATCAAGATAGTGCACATATAGGAGGCAGTGAAAGAAACCAAACAATTATTGCACAGAGATACAGAGAATCACAAATGAGGTTTTCACAGTTTCTTATTTCAATTGTTCTCCTGTTGCGGCGCGCTACCCGATCCCACATTACAATCATATTCCACCCTTATTTATTCTCATCATTCCACTCTTATTTCATCTGTTGCGGCATGCAACCCGATCCCACTGTACAATCACATTCCACCCTTATTACTTCTCAACATATCATCCTTATTTCACCTGTTGCGGCGCGCAACCCGATCCCACCAGACATCATTTAGATAGCAACAATAATCAACAATTTAATCACAAGGATTTCTACCATCAAGAGTATAAATTTATAACAACCACACAACCATGTGAAAACAGTGGCACAGTAATCTTTACCACGCAGTGAGTCATGTATGGTACGCCACAACCATTTAGATCAGTTAAATCAGTTCATTTTTCTTTCCCGTCATTTACTACACAGCCCTTAGAACTTGGATACATTCAACAATTGAGTTCATTACCATTTTCTATAATTTAGTAGCACTTTCTTTCATACCAATAAGTTCAAGCATATAACGAGTCTTGCACATGACAGGGTAAGCGCAAAGAATCATATTTCACAATTTCAAGTAGCATGGTGACATGGTAATCAACTTAAGGCATTCAGAGAACATGATTCTTCACCTCATCACAATAGGACAATCGATTCAAATATAATCGAACCAGGAATTCATACTGATTGCTTGGACACAAACAAGGCGACTCTACAAAGATTAAAGTTAGCCATACATACCTCTAGTCGGAATTTCCCATTAATAATATCTATTCTCAAACCACCGGACCTTCTAACACCTTCAATCTAATTTACAAGATGACATGTTTAGACTTAGAATTAGAAATCATGAACTCATTTGGGCATTTTTTCAAACACTATGTGATCCCTTAGATTAACTAAACCCTTTTTAGTGAAAGATTACTCTAGCTTACTTCCCGTTACTGGATTATGGTACTTTAAGTACATGCATGCAAGATTCATAACTCTCATCTTCAAGAACAATTTTATGTGTGTTCCATTTTAACTATAATCTGAGAATTAAGGGAGATGGGGCGGAACTTACCTCTTATGGTGAAGAAATTTGTGTCATACTTGATTAGTTCCAAGCTTGAGTGATGAAGGAGGATCAATTTGATGAAGTTGGGGACTTTCTCTCTCTAGAACCCACCCTTGCTTCTCTCTAAATTATCATATTGTCGTTAAAAATGAGGGTGGATGGGTTTTATATGGGTCTGGGGTCGGGTCATAAAGAGAGAGAAATGGATAGTCCAACATTTCGGACCTGGCTTTATCCAGGCTTTATCTACCTACAGCCTGGTCTGGCCTGGCTTTACCCGGGCTTTATCTACCGAAAGCCTGGTCTGGCCTTGCTTTGCCCAGGTTTTATCTACCTAAAGCCTGGTCTGGCCTGGATTTATCCAGGCTTCATCTACCTAAAGCCTTGTTTAATATGGCTTTATCCTGGCTTTATCTATCTAAAGCCTGGTCTAGCTGCGACTAAAAATTTTCAAATCCTCAACGCATCGTTCAATCCCAAAACTCCGGAAGTACAATGTATTACCTACCTTAACACCACAAAACCTTAAATTACATAGTGAAGTTTTTCCCGGGGCCCTACATTAAGCCTCTCCTTGGACCCCACATTACTTCTTTTATGACTTAGGCCCTTATTTACCAAATCCAATTTGTTTATATCATATTATAGCACATAAAATTAACAACATTTTCTGGGGTCTTACAATAGTATTCATTGACGGTATTCTTGTATATTCACGAAGTCGAGAAGGTCATGTCAATCACCTCAGGGCAGTCCTGCAGACTCTTCACCAGCACCAATTATATGCAAAGTTCTCGAAATGTGAATTTTGGCTTGAATCCGTTACCTTTTTTGGCCATATTGTCTCTAGGGATGGGATTAAGGTTGATCCCCATAAGATCGCAGCACTAAAGGATTGGCCTAGACCTACAACCCCGACAGAGATTCGCAGTTTCTTGGGTTTAGCCGGCTATTATAGGAGGTTTGTGGAAGGATTCTCTACTCTCTCCTCCATATTGAATAAACTGACGCATAAAGCGGTCAAGTTCAGTGGTCCGATGCTTGTGAAAGGAGTTTCCAGGAATTGAAATCAAGATCGACTTCAGCGCGGGTGTTGACCTTGACAGAGGGTACAGAGGGGTTTATGGTGTATTGTGATTTTTCAAGGGTTGGTCTTGGGTGCGTGTTAATGCAATGTGGTAAGGTTATAGCATATTCTTCAAGGCAGCTTAAGAATCACGTAAAGAATTATCCGACTCATGACTTGGAGCTTGCAGCAGTTGTTTTTGCATTAAAGATTTGGCGGGATTATTTGTATGGGGTCCACGTGGATGTATTCACAGACAACAAGAGTCTTCAATATATATTCAAACAGAAGGAATTATACTTGAGGCAAAGAAGATGGCTGGAGTTGCTCAACGATTATGACATGGATATCTTATATCATCCAGAGAAAGCTAATGTGGTGGCGGATGCTCTTAGTCGAAAATATATGGGTAGCTTGGCTCACACGGAAGCAGGTCAAAGGCCCTTGGCTCGAGCAGTTCACCAGTTGGCAAGTCTGGGGGTTTGTCTTGAGACCTCTGACGAAGGGGATGTCATAGTACGTAACAGGGCAAAATCATCGCTTGTGGCAGAAGTCAAGGAAAAACAATACAATGATCCAATGTTGACGTGGCTAAAGGAAGAAATTATCAATCATAGGACCACAACCTTTTCTCTCAGCAAAGATGATGGTGTTTTACGATGACAATGGCGGTTATGTGTCCTAGATGTGGATGATTTTCGTGAGAGGATAATGGCAGAGGCTCATAATTCCAGATATTCCGTACACCCCGGTTTTACAAAAATGTATCTCGACCTCAAGGAAGTTTATTGGTGGAATAGCATGAAGAGGGGTGTGGCGGAATTTGTGGAACAGTGTTCGAATTGTCAGCAAGTGAAGGCCGAACATCAAAGGCCTGGTGGGTTGGCGCAGCTTATCGAGATTCCGACGTGGAAATAGGAAATGGTCAATATGGACTTTGTGGTGGGACTACCCCATACTCCGTGCAAGTTTGACTCAATTTGGGTAATAGTGGATCGGCTCACGAAGTCAACACACTTCTCGCCGATTAAGTCCACCGACACTGCGGATCAGTATGCTCAGTATACATCAAAGAAATTGTCAGGCTCCATGGCATGCCAGTTTCCATAATCTCTGATCGGGGGCCCAGTTCATAGCTAATTTTTGGAAGAAGTTTCAGCAAGGTTTGGGTACGCAGGTAAATCTTAGCACAACTTTCCATCCACAGACTGACGGGCAAGCAAAACAGACTATCCAGACACTTGAGGACATGTTGCGTGCTTGTGTGCTTTATTTCAAGGGTAGCTGGGACGATTATTTGCCGCTTATAGAATTTTCTTATAACAACAACTTCCATGCTAGTATTCAGATGGCGCCATTCGAGGCCTTGTATGGTAGGAAATGTAGGTCACCGATTGGATGGTTCGAGGTGGGAGAAGCCGAGCTGTTAGGGCCTGACCTCGTGCATCAAGCTATGGAGAAGGTTAAAATCATAAAGGAGCGATTGAAAACTGCTTAAAGCCATTAGAAATCCTATTTGGACGTTCGTCGCAGGGATTTGGAGTTCCAAAAAGATGATTGGGTGTTCTTGAAGGTATCTCCCATGAAGGGGATCATGCGGTTTGGGAAGAAAGGGAAATTGAGTCCATGTACGTCGGGCCATATAGGATCACTCAAAGGATAAGACAGGTAGCATATAGGCTTGAGCTGCCCCCTGAGATGTCATTGGTGCACCCGGTGTTTCATGTGTCCATGTTGAAGAAAGTGGTTGGAGACCCATCTTCCATCGTCCCGGTTGAGACCGTTGAGGTTAACGAAGGATTCTCATATGAAGAAGTTCCAGTTGCGATTCTTGATAGACAAGTCCGTAAATTGAGAAACAAGGAAATTGCATCGGTAAAGGTATTATGGCGAAACCAGCAAGTCGAAGAGGCTACTTGGGAAGCCGAGAATGAAATGAAAAAGAAGTACCCTCATTTGTTTGGATAGTCAGGTAATAGCCTATGAAGTTGCTTTCTTTAGATATTTGCACTGCTTACCAGATTGTGTAAAGCCACCCCCTTCCCTAGTTGTCCGTCCTTTTATGATACCTTGATTTGTGTTATATTGTGTTGACTAATTGTATGAAGTTTGTTGAAATGTGTTTTGGTGGCTCTCTGACAGGTGGATAGGCCTAATTACAAAGGAAACTCTGGCAAAATGTTCAGAAAAATTAGGAGTTAGATAAATTTGGGGGTTGGCATATAGTATATTCGAACCTAAGTGAATCCCCGATTCTCATTCGAGGACGAATGATCTTATGTAGGGGGGGGGATGTAAAGACCCGTAAAATTCTTAACCAAAACAAAACCTAGTTAGATCCAGATGTTGTTATAGTTGTAGAAATTTTTCGGTCCCTGCAGACCTAGAGGAAACATTTCTCAAAAGGATGCAGATATGCGGTCCACTATGCGATCGCAAACAAGCTTTGCGGACCGCATAATGGTCGCAGAGTAGGGAAGGTGACTGCCTAATTTGAGGGCAATTATGCGGTCCAAAATGCGACCGTATGACCATTATGCGGTGCATTATGCGATCGCATAACGGTTATGCGGGCCGCATGTTGGCCGCATAATTGGGCAGTTGGTTCGCCCAGCTGAGGCCGCTTTTGCGGCAGGTTTGCGGACCGCATGTCCATTCTGCGGTCGCATATACGATCGCATTTTTGAGTCGGGGCACCCCATTTTCTAAATTTTAAACCCGACCCCAGATCAATATAAAACCAATTCCTCATCATTTTAAGCCTATTCTC
The DNA here is from genome assembly GCA_005239495.1 of Nicotiana undulata. Classification (NCBI taxonomy): domain Eukaryota; kingdom Viridiplantae; phylum Streptophyta; class Magnoliopsida; order Solanales; family Solanaceae; genus Nicotiana; species Nicotiana undulata. Next base: position 67,382 of record ML273904.1, on the reverse strand, counting down.
TTGTAATTTAGAGTGAGGAAGAGGGGTCCTATAGAGAGGAAGTAATATCATCAGTTGTCCTTCAATTCTTACTTAAACACCTTGAAGATTAACAAGGGTCTCCTTCCAAAGAGGTTAGCATCTATCACCCAAACTCTTAATTCCATAATGTAGCTATAATGGGTCATTGTGGAAGAAACTCGTGAGGGTAAGGGTGGTCACCTTGCATGCATATGATCATAAAATTCTAAATTTTATGAGAGAATATTAAAACAAAGATATGAAAGAAGGGATAATGGGTTGGAGTAATATTTCACTAAAAAGGGACCATGCAACCTTAATGAACACATAATGTTTGATATAATGCTCAAGTGAGCTAGGGCTATAATTATTATTCCTATTTTTGGGTTCAATTGTGCTACATTGTGAAATAGATTGAAGGTGCTAACGGTTCCGGCATTGTGGTAGAAATTAAGGAAAAACCCTATTAAGGTATGTATGGCTAACTCTAATATCCATAGGATGAACTTATTGGTGTTCAAATATCGGGTATGAGTCCCTTGTTTGATTTTCTGAAGAATTGATGGTTTCAATGTGTTAAGTTGGGAAACTCATGTTTCCATATTGTTCTAAGTTGCTACCATGTCACTATGCTACATGAAAAATGTATATTATGATTATCGTGCACTTTTTTATTATGTGTACGAATCCGTATATTGGTTCTCGTTAATATGAAGGATGATTATATGAAACGGTTAAAGAGAGGAATGTGACACAGATTGTTAGATTTGTCCAAGTGCCTAAAACTGTATAATAAATAATGGAAAAGGAATGTGAACTGAATAATTAAATTGATATGGTTATATCCCAAAGTGAGATGTCTTAGCCGATTAGGCCGAGATCGGACTCCATGTTGTACACATGGTGGTATTTGCATCGAAAATATGATATTGGTTATGTCTCACTATTTCAAGTGAGATGGCTTAGCCGATCGGGCCGAGATCAGACTCCGTGTGAAAATGACACGGTGGTATTATGAATTAGGATGCTGATGATGTCTCACTTGGGATGGCTTATCCGATCGGGTCGTGACCGGACTCCGTGTAAAAGACACGGTGGTATTATATAATTGTGGCACTTGGCTTTAAAGGACTACTATTCAAAAGATGGAATAACGGATTAAGAAACTATGGTGACTCTTGCTTGTGTTCTCCCTATTTCTGTGAAATGTTAGTTGATGTCTCTGATTGAATTTCTATATGCTTACCGTTTATTCTGTCTAGAGTAGAGTTTGTTCATACATACTAGTACTATTCGATGGTACTAATGTCCTTTTTGCCGGGGGCTCTACATCTTCTCGTGGATGTAGGTGGCTCTGTAGATGGTAGCACTGATCGTCTGTACTGGTGCCTTCTCCTCCTCCTTACAATAGTTATGGTGAGCCCCATTTCCTCTCGGGGCCGTGTATAAAATGTGTTGCTCTCCTTTTGTATATGTTACTCTATTTTGAGGTATTGCCAGGGCCTTGTCACCGGCGGAACCACGTTCAGCTTCTTTGTCTTAGAGGCTCTGTAGACACTCATGTGGGTCATGTATGTTGTTGGGAGGTTGTTGGGTAATCTTGTAGCTGTAATCCCATCCCACAATGATTGTAATTAGCATGTATGTTTTGGACGACCTAATTTTTAGAAATCGGTATGTAACGAGGAGTGGATTAATATTATGTACGTACGCTTTAACTTATTTCCTACTAACTCAATAAACGATGTTATAACATAATTACGGGGCGTAAATGAGAAGGGCAGAAAAGGCTAATCAGGCTTGCTTGACCGGGTTCACTCGGTAAAGTGCCGGTCGCGTCCCCCAGGGTTGAGGCATGACACTCTAGGTGAGGGACTAGAAGGGGACTCCAAGGATTTGCGAATGCGAGAAGAAGTACCTTGAAGTCTCCTGGAATTAGCAACACGCACTAACACCGAGGCTGATAGCTCGTACCTGGATTTGCACACAAAAAACATGTGCGTGAAAGGGAATGAGTACACCATAATGGTACCTAGTAAGTGCCAAGCCTAACCTCGGTCAAATCCCTATTGGAGTAAATATAATAAATTAAATAGTAAGATATATATATATATATATATATAAATTTATGGTAAAACAATTAAAGGAATTCACAAAAATTTGCAGTTATGAGAGCCCTCGACTCAGAACAAGGTAAGCACAATAGGGAATCATCCGGGATACCACCCCATAGTTGTGAATGATTATGTAGTACAGAGGGATCTCCCGGAATACGTCTGTAGTCCCAAAAGTAAATATGCTGTGTTGGGGGATCTCCCAGAATACGTCTGTAGTCCCAAAAGTATATATGCAGTGTTGGGGGATCCCCCGGAATACGGCCGTAGTCCCAAAATAAATATGCAACACAGGGGGACCTCCCTAAATACGTCTGTAGTCCCAAAATTAATATGTTGCACAAGATAAAATGACAGGTATGGCATAGATTTATACAGTTTAGACTAAATATATGGATCTAACTAAGCATGGCGCACAGAATGTCAAATGGCAAGTTAAAACATGTAAGCGTACTTCCCTAATCTTATCTAAACAATTAAACGTATTAGTGCAGTTTAATAAGGGAAAATAGTTTATTACTTAGAAAGGAAAATGGGATTTTTGCAATAATAGCCCGTGTATGTACTCGTCACCTAACGTACACAGCGCTCACACATCCATAAATATCAAACATCCTAAGGGGAAGTTCCCCAACACAAGGTTAGGCAAGTCACTTACCTCGAGCCGCTCAAATAAACTCGATATCACGTTCTTGCCACGAGTATCCGACTCAAAATGGCCTGAATATATTCAAATTAATTGCATAATATAAATATAACTACAAGTAACTAATTTAACTAATTAATTCGAAGCTAAAGCATTAAATTAGGAAAAACGTCCAAAAGTCTCCTCGGGCCCATGACTCGGAATAGGGAAAAAATTACCAATTTAGAGCACTCATTCATTCACGAGTCCACTCGTCCAAATATTATCAAACTTTGTCTCCTAAAACCCGATCAAAACCCAAAAATGCAATTGGGGAACTTTTCCTCCAAATTCCCACTTTTTCACTAAAATTCCTTGATTAAATGAGGAAAATTACTATAGATTAATGAACTTTACACGAATTAGAGTTAAGAATTGTTACCCACTAATTTCCTCTTCAAAAACCTTGCAAAATCGCCTTCTCCCGAGCTAAAATTCGAAAATGGAGTGAAAATGAACTAACCCTCATTTTCAACCCCTTTCCAACACTGCGATCCTCGCACCTGCGGTCATTTCTCTGACCTGCGGTTCAAACGCCGCACCTGAGCGTTTCATTTAAGTAGTCAGGTTCCCCAACTGTGCCTAGGGATCGTAGCTACAGTCAAACTTGTGCACCTGCACTCCATCACCAGCTCCACAAGTTCTGCATTTGCGCGCACCATCCGCACGTGCGACTCTCGCACCTACAACCTCCCTTCCGCATGTGAGAAACACTAGAACCAGCAAAGACACCAGATTTTCCTAAGTCCAATTTCAGTCCGTTAAGCATCCGAAACACACCCGAGGCCTCCAGGACCTCAACCAAACCTACCAACCAATCTTATAACACCATACGAAACCCCTTCGAACAACATCAAAAACATGAATTAAGCACAGGTTCAATCCTAAGAACTTAGGATTTACCAGATTCTACAAACTACGCTGAAACACATCAAACTTAGTCCGAATGACCTCAAATTTAGACACATGTCACAAATGACACTACGAACCTACAGCCATTTCTAGAATTCCATTCCGAGCTCGATATCAAAATTTCCACTATCAGCCGAACTCGCCGAAAATCCAACTTTCGCCAATTCAAGCCTAAATATACTACAGACCTTCAAAACACAATTTGTATGCGTTCTTCAACCCAAAATCACTCAACACAGCTAAGAGTCGACGGAATTCCACTCGGGATCCGTCTTTACACAGTTCCGACTACGGTCCAAATTCTAAGACTTAAACTCACAACTAGGGACTAAGTGTCCCAAAACTCTTCGAATTCAGTAACCAATCACTCCGGAAAATCCCAAAGGCATAAACAAATGTGGGGAAAACAATTTTTAAGGGATCGTGCCTCTAACTCTCAAAACGACCGGTCGGGTCGTTACATCCTCCCCCTCTTAAAAAACTCGTTCGTCCTCGAACGAGTATAAAGACATAACTGAAGCTGTGAAAAGATGAGGGTAGCGGTTGCGCATATCCTGTTTGGTTTCCCAAGTCGCCTCCTCGACCGACTGACCCCTCTACTGGACCTTTACATAAGCAATATTCTTTGACCTAAGCTTCTTGACTTGTCTGTCAAATATGGCTACTGGCTCCTCAACATAAGATAGATCCTTGTCCAACTAGGCCAAGCTGAAATCCAATACATGAGTCGGATCACCATGATACTTCCGGAGCATACAAATGTGGAATACCGAATGAACTCTTGCTAGGCTGGGAAGCAAGGCAAGCTCATAAGCAACCTCCCTAACGCGCCGCAATATCTCAAAAGGACCAATGAACCTCGGGCTCAGCTTGCCATTCTTCCCGAATCTCATGATGCCCTCCATAGGCGATACCCGAAGCAAGACCCGCTCACCAACCATAAATGCCAAATCACGAACCTTCCGGTCCGCATAACTCTTTTGCTTGGACAGGGTTGTGCGAAGTCTCTCCTAAATCACCTTCACCCTTTTCCAGGGTAACCTGGACCAAATCTGTACCCAATAATTGGGCCTCGCCCGGCTCAAACCATCCCACTGGGGACCGGCACCGCCTACCATACAAAGCCTCATATGGTGCCATCTGAATGCTGGACTGGTAACTATTGTGGTAAGCAAACTCTGCAAGTTGCAAGTATTGGTCCCATGACCCTCCGAACTCCATAACACAGGCATAGAGCATATCCTCAAGAATCTGAATCGTGCACTCGGACTGTCCGTCTGTCTGAGGGTGAAAGGCTATGCTCAGCTCCACTTAGTACCCAACTTGTGATGTACGGCTCTCCAAAACTGTGATGTGAACTGTGTACCTCTGTCTGAATTGATTGACACTGGGATACCGTGAAGGCGGACAATCTCCCTGATATAAAGCTCAGTCAATCTCTCTGAAGAGTACGTAGTCAATACTGGAATAAAATGGGCTGACTTGGTCAGCCAATCCACAATCACCCAAATAGCATCAAACTTTCTCAAAGTCCGCGGAAGTCCAACCACAAAGTCCATGATGATACGCTCCCACTTCCACTCTGGGATATCTAACCTCTAAAGTGATCCACCCGGTCTTTGATGCTCATATTTAACTTGCTGACAGTTGAGTCACTTGGCCACAAACCCAACTATATCATTTTTCATCCTCCTCCACCAATAGTGCTGTCTCAAATCCTGGTACATCTTCGCGACATCTGGATGAATGGAGTACCTCGAGTTGTGGTCCTCCTCAAGAATCAACTCCGGAAGCCCATCTACATTGGGCACACAGATCTGGTCCTGCATCCTCATCACGCCGTCAGCACCGATAGTCACTTCTCTGGCATCACATCGCCGGACCCTGTCTTGAAGAACTAGAAGGTGGGAATCATCATACTGGCGCTCTCTGATACAGTCATAAAGAGAAGACCGAGCAACCATACAAGCTAATAACCGTCTAGGCTCTAAAATATTCAATCTCACGAACTAACTAGCTAAGGCCTGGACATCCAAGGCTAAGGGCCTCTCAGCTGCCAGAAGATATGCCAAACTCCCCAAACTCTCCGCCCGACGACTCAAGGTCTCGGCAACTACACTGGCCTTCCCAGGGTGGTAGAATATAGTGATATCATAGTCTTTAAATAGCTCCAACCACCTCTGGTGACGCAAATTAAGGTTCTTCTGCCTGAACAAGTGCTGCAAACTTCGGTGATCAGTGTAGATCTCACAAGGAACCCCGTACAAATAATGACACCAGATCTTTAGGGCGTGAACAATAGCTGCTAACTAGAGATCATGGACTAGATAATTTTTCTCATACACCTTCAACTGTCTAGACGCGTAGGCAATCACCATACAATCTACATCAATACTGCTCCAAGGCCAATCCTCGAGGCATCATAATAGATAGTGTAAGACCCCGAACCTGTAGGCAATACTAATATTGGGGTTGTAGTCAGAGCTGTCTTGCGCTTCTGAAAGCTCTCCTCACACTCCTCGGTCCACCTGAACAGAGCACCCTTCTGGGTCAATCTGGTCATAGGTGCTGCAATACATGAAAATCCATCTACAAAGCGACGGTAGTACCCTGCCAAACAAAGGAAACTGCGGATCTCTGTAGCTGATGACAGTCTAGGCCAACTTTGCACTTCCTCCACCTTCTTCGATCTACCTTGATCGCATCACAAGACACTACGCCCAAGAATGCCACTGAATCAAGCTAGCATTCACACTTAGAAAATTTTGCATACATCTTATTCTCCCTCAAAGTCTGGAGAACGGTCCTAAAGTGCTTCTTGGGATCTTCGCGAGATCGGGAATATACCAGAATGTCGTCAATAAATACAATGACAAAAAAAACAATATATGGTCGGAACACGATGTACACCAAATGCATAAAGGCTGTTGGAGCATTGGTCAGCCCAAATGACATGACAAGAAACTCATAATGACTATATTTGGTCCTGAAAGCAGTCTTTTGGATATCCGACTCCCGAATCTTGAACTGATGATATCCGGAACACAAGTCAATCTTGGAAAACACACTGGCACCCTGTAACTGATCAAATAAATATTCGATGCGAGTATGCATAGAACCATCCTTTTTCTTAATAAATAAGATCGGAGCACCCCAAGGTGATACACTGGGCCTAATGAAACCCTTATCAAGCAACTCCTACAACTTCTCCTTCAACTCCTTCAACTCAGGAGGAGCCATACGGTAAGGAGGAATAAATATGGGCTGAGTGCCCGGCAACAAATAAATGTCAAAATTAATATCTCTGTTGGGCGGCATACCCGGAAGGTCAGCTAGAAACACATCAGGGAAATTTCTCACTAATAGAATTGACTCAATAGTAGGGGTATCAATACTGATATCTCTCAAATAGTCCAAATACGCATCACACCCCTTCTCAACCATTCGCTCAGCCTTAAGAAATGAAATGACCCTGTGGGGAGTATACTCTAAGGTACCTCTCCACTCTAATCTCGTCAAGCCCGACATAACCAGCATCACGGTCTTAGCGTGACAATCAAGAATAGCATAATGGGGAGACAACAAGTCCATGCCAATGATAACATAAAAATCTACCATACTGAGTAATAACAAATTGGTTGTCATCTCAAAATCATGAAAAGAAATCAAACACGACCGATATACGAAGTCCACAACGAGAGAATCTCCCACATGAGTAGACACATAAATAGGGCAACTCAAAGAACCTGAGATATCCCCAAATGTGGAGCAAAATAAGAAGACACATATGAATACGTAGATCCTAGGTCAAATAATACTTATGCATCCCTATGACAGATAGGGACGATACCTGTGATGACTCAATCTGAAGAAACGACCTCTAAACGGGATGGAAAGGCATAGTACCTGGCATGGCCTTCCCCTCTAGGGAGACCTCAACTTCCCTGACCTCCCCCTCAAGTTGCCTAAGAAGGTGGAGTGGCAGCTGGGGCTGGAAGAATGGCCGGATGAGCTAGTGGAGCATGTGGAGGCTGATAAGTATGTGGAGGTGCACGCCTCCTGGCCTTAGGGAAATCTCTAACCATGTGACGAGTGTCACCACACTCAAAACAACCCCTTAGCGGATGCGGCGGCGGAGACTGACTCGGACCTAGCCGGTTATAGCACCTCGACTAGCAGGCATATTGGATAATGGCGGTGCATAATAGGGCTCCTGAGGTCTGGGAGGGGCTGCAACACCGCTAGCTTCTGGAAGAGCTGAATGAACAAGGCGACTCACAAAACCCCTACCATAGCGTGTTGCTGTGTGAACGAGCTCCTGAATAATCACGACCTCTTGGCCTCATTCTCCTCTCTGTCCCGGGAAAATATGCCCTCTACCCTCTTGGCAATACTCAGTGCCTACTAATAAGTGATATCCATCTCCAAGTTCATATCAATACTGGTTCAAATACTTGGGTGGAGTCCCTCAATGAAGCGACGAACCCTCTCTCTGTCTGTGGCAACCAAGGCCGGTGCATGTCGAGCTAACTAACTGAAACTGACTGCATACTCCGACACAGTCATAGCACCCTAGTGCAGCTGCTCAAACTCTGTGCGCCAAGCATCCCTAAGGCTCTGAGGGACATACTCGCGCAAGAACATCTCTGAAAATTGAGTCCAAGTTAGAGAGGCTGCCTCGTCTAGACTACTCAGCTCATAGGCACGCCACCACTGATATGATGCTCCCCTCAGTTAGAAAGCGGTGAAAAAAACCCCACTCGTCTGCACAATGCCCATAGTTCGGAAAATACGATGACACTCCTCAAGAAAACCAGAGCATCATCTGAAGCAAGTCTATTGAAAATAGGTGGGTAGTACTTCTTGTACCTATCAAATCTGAGATGCTCTGCCTCAGAAGCAGCTACCCTCGTCTCATGCTGAACCGGAGCCACAGAGGACATAGGAATATACTCTGGGGCCTGATCAACCTGGACCTTCTGCTCAGGAGTGCGGGCTACGGGAGTCTGTGCCTGTCCCCTGACCTGAGATGTGGCAGGAGCTATTTGAAGCAGTCCAACCTGAGCTAAAGTGCTGAACATGCTCATGAACTGAGCTAAAGTCTCCTGGAGGGCTGGAGTATTAATAGGTATCTCCGGTGCCGGCCCTCCAGCTGGAGCTGCTGGGTGCTCCTCTGTCGCAACTCTCGCAAGTGCTCGGGCTGCACCGTGTGGTCGTCCTCTACCTCGACCCCGGCCTCTTGTGGCTCTGACAAGGGGCTCGGTTCCGTGATCGTCGATCCTCCTAGTATGGGTCTTCAACATCTGTGAGAAAGAATATAATAGAATGTTTTATGTTAATAACTCGCACAACAAGGAAATCAAAGAAATATGATTATTCTTAACAGTTACATTGCCTCCCGAAGATAAGTACAGACGTCTCCGCACCAATCCGAGAGACTCTGATAAACCGGCTTGTGCCTCGTGACTCTTATGAACCCAGAGCTATGATACCAACTTGTCACGACCCAATTCAACCGTCTGAAAGGTGTCGTGACGGCACCTAGTCTTTACGACTAGGTAAGCCTAATATTACGGAAAACTTAAAGAAAACACAATGATAAAGGATAAAACAACATATTGTAAAAAAACAAAAATAGTGTCACTCGACATATACAAAATAATCTCCTAAGACCCGGAATGTCGCTAAATCACACGCTTCTATGATCTATGTAGCTCTATACAAAATTCTGGAAATAAATAAAGATAGTCTCTAGGCGAGGGAGTAGAACGGGACTCCGAGGATCTGTGGTCGCGAGCAAAAGTACCTTGAAGTCTCCTGGATCCAGCAACACGCACTATCCCCGAGGCTGATAGCTCGTGCCTGGATCTGCACATGAAAAACATGGGCAGAAAAGGGCATGAGTACACCACAATCGAACCCTGTAAGTGCCAACCTAACCTCGGTCGAGTAGTGACGAGGTCAGGTCAAGGCCCCATCAGAGTAAATATAATTAATTTAATAGTAAGATATATATATATATATATATATACTGTAAAACACTTAAAGGAATTCAAAAAAATTTATAGTTATGGGAGCCATCAACTGAGAACAAGGTAAGCACAATAGGGAATCTCTCGGGATACTGTCCCGTAGTTCTGAATGAATATGCAGTACAGGGGGATTTCTCTTAGTACGTTCGTAGTTTCAAAAGTAAATATGCAGTGCCGGGGGATCTCCCGGAATACGTCTGTAGTCCCAAAATTAATATGCAAGACAGGGGGGTCTCCTGGAATACGTCTGTAGTCCCAAAATAATTATGCAGCGCAAGATAAAATGACAGGTATGGCATCGAGTTACACAGTTTAGACTAAATACAGATAAGGGAAAATAGGGATCTAACTAAGCATGGCGCACAAAATGTCAAATAGGCAGTTAAAACACATAACTATATTTCCCTAATCTAAACTAAAAAATTAAACGTATTAGTGCAGTTTAATAAGGAAAAATAGTTTATGACTTATAAAGGAAAAATGGGATTTTTTCAATAATAGTCCGTATAAGTACTCGTCACCTCACGTATACATCGCCCACATATTAATTAATATCAAACATCCTAAGGAGAAGTTCCCTAACACAAGGTTAGGCAAGCCACTTACCTCAAACCGCTAAAATCAACTCGATATCATGTTCTTGCCACGAGTATCTGACTCCAAATGGCCCGAATCTATTCAAATTAATTGCATAATGTAAATATCACTACAACTAACTAATTTAAATAATTAATTCGAAGCTAAAGCATTAAATTAGGGAAAATGCCCAAAAAGTCTCCTCGGGCCCACGACTCGGAATTGAGTAAAACATACCAAATTAGAGCACCCATTCACTCATGAGTCCACTCGTCCAAAAAATATCCAATTTCATCGCCTAAAACCCGATCAAAACCCAAAAATTCAATTGGGGAACCTTACCCCCAAATTCCCATATTTTCACTCAAATTCCTTGATTAAAATGAGGAAAATTACTATAGATTAATGAAATATACACAAACTAGAGTTAAGAATTGTTACCCACTGATTTCCTCTTCATAAACCTTGGAAAATCACCTTCTCTCGAGCTAAAATTCGAAAATGGAGTGAAAATGAAATAACCCTCGATTTCAACCCATTTCCTGCCTGCGATCCTCGCATCTGCGGCCATTTCTCTCACCTGCGGTTCAAACGCCGCACCTGAGCGTTTCATTTAAGTAGCCAGGTTCCGCACCTGCGCCCAAGTTTCGCACCTGCGGGCTCAAAGGTGTGGGAAAACTTGCGCACCTGCACTCCATCACCAACTCCACAAGTTTCGCATCTGCGTGCACCATCCGCACCTGCGACTCTCGCATATGCGGCCTCCCTTCCGCAGGTGCGAAACACCAGAACCAGCAAAGATACAGAATTTTCCTAAGTCCAATTTCAGTCCGTTAAGCATCTGAAACACACCCGAGACCCCGGGACCTCAACCAAACCTACCAACCAATCCTATAACACCATACGAACTAAGTCGATCCTTCAAACCCTTCGAACAACATCAAAAACATTAATTAAGCACGGATTCAAGCCTTATAACTTAGGATTTACCAAATTCTACAAACAACGCTGAAATGCATCAAACCTAGTCTAAATTAGCTCAAATTTTACAGACATGTCAAAAATGAACTACGAACCTACAACAACTTCCGGAATTCCATTTCGAGCTCGATATCAAAATTTCCACTATCAGCCGAAATCGCCAAAAATCAAACTTTCGCCAGTTCAAGCATAAATCTACCACAGACCTCCAAAAAACATTCCAAATGCGCTCCTAATCCCAAAATCAATCAATGGAGCTAATGGAGTTGACGGAGTTCCATTCTGGATCCGTATTCACACAGTTCAGACTACGGTCCAAATTCTAAGACTTAAACTTACATCTAGGGACTAATTGTCCCAAAACCTTCCAATTTTCATAACCAATCACTCCGGCAAATCCCAAAGGCATAAACAAATGGGGGAAAAACATTTATTAAGAGATCGGGGCTCTAACTCTATAAACGACCGGCCGGGTTGCTACAGTTCATTAAGTTTTATTTGAGGTGCGATTCGTCATTTCGATTTTGTTATGCTAGATTTGAGGCCTCGAGTAGGTCACTGTCATGTTATGGGACTTGTTGGTATGTTCGTACGGAGTCTGGAGGGGCTCGGATGAGTTTCGGATAGGTTTGGGTTTGTTGCTCTCATTTTTCTTATGTTTCAACATTGTTTCTTCAAGGATAAATGGTACCGCATTAAACACATGAGTCCCAAATTCCATTTTAATTGAAGCAATAGATCTATATCGTAATTACGGAGCCATAGTAAAAAGAATCGGCAAATCTGGACATCGTATGAAGAGTTTATGGTCGTTCACTAAGAATTGGGTTCCAAGATTTTTCAGATTAATCACGAAATTGCCACTAACTTCGTATTTAAAAATCTGCACTATTTTAAAATATTGAAACCAACATATCTCCTTCATTATAAGGTCAAATGGAGTGATTCAAAAGCCTAATTTGACTGAAATTCCACAAGCAATCTATTGGAGGCATCAAAAGCGAATTTCGGGATCATTTAGCACATGAAACGAGGCAGAACAGCTGGGAAAAATTACTTAATATCGAGGGTTTGTTCATTTGGTCATATTTTGAGTTGGGGAGCTCTGATTTGGGCAACTTTTGGAGGCGATTTTCACCATATGAATTGGGGTAACAATTTGCTACTCGGTTTTGGTTATATTTCGTGAATCTATTTTGATTTTTGCTTTTGGTTGATGAATTCTAAAGAGGAAATTGGGGGTTTTGGCCTAAAGTTTCATAATGTGAATTTTTGGGTTTTGAACATCGATTCGTAGTCGGATTTGAGTAAAACTAGTATGGTTGGACTCGTAATTGAATGGGTTGTTGGATTTTGTGAGTTTTGTCGCGTTTTGAGGTGCGGGCCCAGGTATGATTTTTTGCCGGTTTTGGGGTTTGATTAATGATTCGACCTTTATCGATTGGATCCTTTAGCATTATTTGATATATTTGAGTTGCTTTTGGCTAGTTTCGAGGCGTTCGGAGAATGATTTGAACGGGATGGTGCTTCTAGTGTATCGATTTGGCTTGTTGGAGGTAAGTGTCTTGCCTAACTTTGTTGAGGGAATTTTTCCTACTATTTGACATTATTTGCTACGTGCAGGGATGATACATAAAAAAAGTTACAAACATATATGCATGTTCCAGGGTTAATCATGATAGGGGGTAGATTATGCTATGAATTGTGCCTTGTATAGTTACGTGACCTATGTTGTTCATGTCTTACTTGACTCATAGATCCAAATAATATAAAATTAAATGTTAGAAACCAAGATTTAGTTTATTATAACTTGTTAGACCAAGAAGATGAATGGTTTTGAAGATTGGCAAAGGAACTCAAAGTTGAACTAGGTCCATCATTGGAGACACAGACACATGCAGAGTTAAAGGCATGTGAGGTGCACAAGCAGGAGATAAACGAAATCCTGATCGAAAAGAATGCAAAATGATAAGGAGATGGACTCCTTATTCAGTAAGAACATAATCAAGATAAGGAAGGATTTTGGGAGTTGGGATCAACTAGAACTCTTCCACCAAGAAAAAGTAGCATCCGAATTCTAGTGAATCTCTTTGTCTACTAATCCTATATATTGTTAAGTGTTCTTATAGTACAGGTACGCACAAAAGAAGAAGTTGAACAAGAATTGAGAGAAAAATTACCTAAGCGATTTTGCAAGCAGTTCATGTGAAAATTAAGTGTGCGACTCTGAAGCTACTTGAACCAGCTAGAAGAATCAGTTCCATCTGTTATCTTTTAGTCTAGTTTATTTTTAGTAGGTGATTAAATCTTGTACCTTTTCAGCTTTATCTAGAAGCAATTGTAATAGGTACTGAGTATTCAAGTTATAGCTAACTTGAAGTTTGTCGCAAATAGCTAGAGGTTAGTTTGCCACAAAGGGATTAGAGGTAATCCTTAGGTTTACAAAAGGGTTTTTGTAAATGTTGTTTGGCTCATTGATTTAGTGAAGAGTTTGGGAAAATCCTACTGGGAAGTAGGTCATGGTTTTTTTCACCTTTTGAGCCAGCTGTTTTCCACGTAAAATTGTTGTTTTTTTTTAATTTCTATATTTATTATTCCGCAAACTGTAGGAGTTCGAACACATAGAAGAACCTTGTTCTTCTATAACTACTGCACGCAAAAATTGGACACCACACAAATTANCCCCCTTCTTGTGTGGTATTGACATTTAGAATATCAATTGGTATCAGAGCAGGTTATCCTTGAAGAGGCTAACACCTTAGGAAAAGATCAAGATGAGTGAACCACATGGGAACTGGGAAGGACAATCAACTGCTAGGACACCACTCTTCAATGGCATGTACTACTCTTGGTGGAAGAACATGATGAAGGATCACTTAATTGGAGAAGATTATGAACTATGGGACATAGTCACTGACGGTCCTTTGGCCACCATGAAGAAGACTGCTGAAGGAGTTGATGTGCCAAAGGCAAGAGTTTACTGCACTGCTGAAGACTTAAGAAAATGAGAGAAGAATGCTAAGGCCAAAAAGTGGCTTGTATGTGGACTTGGTCCAGATGAGTGCAGAATTCAAAGTTGTACTACTGCCAAGGAAATTTGGGACACTTTGCAAGTGGCTCATGAAGGAACTGCTCAAGTAAAAGATCCAGAGGTACTCTACTATATTCTCAATATGAGAACTTCTCTATGAAGGAAGGAGAGACCATCCAAGAGAAGTACACTAGATTCACTACTATGAAAAGTGAACTAAAATCTCTTGGAAGGACGATTCTTGAAGAAGACAAGGTTGAGAAGATCTTGACAAGGGTTCTGCCAATTTCATGGGAAAGTAAGATTACTGCAATTCAGGAATCCAAGAACATGGCAACCCTCAGACTCGATGAGCTAATTGGAAATCTCACTACCTATGAACTTAGAAGGCAGACAATGAAGATGGATGCACCCAAGAAGGAAAGAAGTCTGGCACTAGGAATCACTGAGGGAGCGGAACTGGAGGAAGATGAAATGGCTATGATCACCAAGGAATACAAGAATTACCTTATGAGGAAAAAGTGAATCTCAAGAGGTGGAAATTACAACAAGGCAAAGGCACTATAAATACCCACCAATGAGGGATGCTACAAATGTTGAAAAACTGATCATCACATCAAGAAATTCCCTATGTGGTAAGTTGAATGGAAAAGGGAAAGATCTGAACGAAGGAACTGGAAGAAGGATCAGGTTCATCCCAAGAAAAACAAAATATCAACAAAAGCTATGGTTGCTGCTTGGGGAGAAATTTCAGATGACGAATCAAATGATGAAGATGGAGATGAAAAAGCACTCATGCAATTGGTGAATCGGATGAGGAATCATATGAGGAATCAGAGCTAAGTATATCACATCTCAAAGACAAGATTAAGTCCTTATCCAAAGAAAAACTCTGTGAATTATTACTTGACTTCATTGATGATTCTGAAGTAATAAATAAAGAGAAGGAACAGTTGTCTAAGGAGTGTGTAATGTTAAAAGCGAAGTGTAAGAACCTAAAACTCAGAGTAAGTGAATCTGTTACTGAAAACACTACTCTGAAGAACCAGGCACATCTACTTGAAACAAATATCGTGGAGTTAAAATCTGAAAATTTAAAACTGAAACTAGGAACCAGTAAGAAGACAGCTGACAGTTCTCAACTCATCTTAGAAGAAAATGTAGGTATATTAAAGGATGAGTTGTGTAAGAAATATGAACAAATAAGAGTGTTGAAGGAGGAACTTGGTAAGGTTAAGCGTTAACTGGATAGAACATGCAAATGGAATAAATCCTCTGATGCTTTAACATGGCTACAAGAAAATCATTGTAGCAACAGAAGAGGACTTGGATTTTGGAGTCAACTACCTAAATGGGATTCCAAAAGAAAGTACCTCACTCTTCCTGAGAACAAAATTTGTACCCACTGTGGTAAGACTGGTCATTACAAAATTTAATGCAATGCAAAAGAGCAGGCCAGTCAAAAGAATAAAAGTTTTGTTTAAAGGAAAAATTGGTTACCAAATTAGGCTAAAAGGAACTTAATTCATCCTTTTTCTTATAGAAAGGGACCCAAACTAGTTTGGGTTCCTAAGACTAACCCATGATTGTCTTTTGTAGGTTCAAGTGAAAGGAAGTATCCAAATATGGTACATGGATAGTGGCTGCTCAAAACACATGACTAGCAACAAGGAACAGTTCTTTTCATTTGAGAACCTCAAAGGAGGAAATGTCTCCTTTGGAAATAGAAATAAAGGTGAAATCCTTGGAGTTGGTAAGGTAGGTAAGGATGACACACATTCCATTGAGAATGTTTACTTGAAAGATGGCTTGAAATATAGCCTGATCAATGTGTCACAACTGTGTGACAGAGGTAACCTGGTAGCGTTCACTTCTACAAAATGCTTTGTAATTAATCTTATCACTGACAAGATTGTTTTGTAGGGAAAAAGTGTGAATAATATCTATATCATAGATCTGTCCACACTGTCAGAAAATGAATTAACATGCTTGAGTGTGTTGGACAGTGATCCCTTCCTTTGGCACAAAAGACTTGGACATGCTAGTCTAAGTCAACTTAACAAATTAGTCTCCAAGGACTTAGTGATAGGTCTTCCTAACATTAAGTTAAAGTAAGACAAAGTTTGTGAGGCTTGTGCAAGGGGGAAGCAGGTAAGATCCTCTTTCAAAAGCAAGAAAATGGTAAGTACCACCAGGACGATAGAACTGGTCCATATAGATCTATGTGGTCCTACGAGAACATTAAGCAGAGGTGGTAAGAGATATGTAATGGTGCTTGTTGGTGACTACTCTAGATTTACCTGGACCTTGTTTCTAACATCTAAAGATGAAGCATTTGACATGTTTACTTCCTTTGTTAGAAAAATTCAGAAATAATTAGGAAATCAACTTGCATCAATTAGGTCTGATCATGGCACTGAATTTAAAAATGCCAAATTTGCTGAATTTTGTGATGAGCATGGCATAGATCATAACTTTTCTGCCCCTAGAACTCCACAACAAAATGGAGTAGTTGAAAGAAAGAATAGGACACTTGAAGATATGGCTAGGACCATATTTCTTTCTAGTAAACTACCTCATAGCTTCTGGGCAGAAGTTATAAATACTGCATGCTATATCATAAATAGGTGCATGACTAGACCACTTGTAGAGAAGACTCCCTATGACTTACTTAAAGGGAGAAAGCGCAATATATCCCATCTTAGGACTTTTGGCTGTAAGTGCTTTGTGCACAACAATGGCAAGAACTCCCTAGGTAAGTTTGATCCCAGAAGTGATGAGGGAGTATTCTTGGGATATTCTTCACACAGTAAGGCTTATAAAGTGTATATCAAAAGAACTATGTGTGTCACCGAGTTGATGTGACATCCAAAGTAACTGAGCACAACATTTTCCAATAGCTATATATTCAGCTTCAGTTGTGGATAGTGCGACTGACCCTTGTTTCTTACTATTCCATGATACTAAAGCTTTGCCAAACAATTGACATGTTCCACTTGTACTTTTCCTATCTTCCTTGTCACCTGCAAGATCAGCATCTAAGAATCCTTCTAATTTGAAGGTGTTAGAATGAGGATACCATAATCCATATGAGGCAGTTCCAATGAGATATCGAATGATTCTCTTGACAGCTGTTATATGAGACTCCTTTGGAGCTGACTGGAACCTGGCACATTTACATATACTAAACATGATATACGGTCGACTGGCAGTTAAATAAAGAAGAGAACCAATCATTCCTCGATATTTAGTCTCATCAATAGACGTTCCCTGTTCATCTTTATCGAGATTAGTTGAAGGACTTATAGGAGTGCTAATAGCTTTTGCATTTTCCATACCAAACTTTTGAATTAGTTCCTTGGTGTACTTGGCTTGACATATGAAGATTCCTTCTTCATATTGTTGAATTTGTAGCCCAAGAAAGAACGTTAGTTCTCCCATCATACTCATTTCGAATTCACTTTGCATAAGATCAGAAAATTCCTTGCACATAAGAGGATTAGTACTACCAAAAATAATATCGTCAACATAAACTTGAATAATGAGATTACCTTCAGATGATCTTTTTATGTACAAGGTAGTTTCTACTTTACCTCTTGTGAATCCATTATCAATGAGAAATGAGCTGAGACATTCGTACCATGCTCTTGGAGCTTGTTTTAGGCCATATAGTGCTTTAGTCAACTTAAACACATGATAGGGAGATTTTGAATCCTCAAAACCGGGGGGTTTCTTAACATACACTTCTTCTTCAATGAACCTGTTTAGAAAGGAACTCTTAACATCCATCTGGAATAGTCTGAATCTTTTGAACGAAGCATATGCCAGAAGAATTCTAATAGATTCCAATCGAGCAACAGGAGAAAAAGTTTCGACCTAGTCGACTCCTTCATTGTGTGAGTATCCTTGAGAGACTAATCTAGCTTTATTTATGATAACCTTTCCTTCCTCATTCAACTTGTTTCTGAAAACCCATTTTGTTCCAATAACTGGGACATTTGCAGGCTTGGGTGTCAGTTTCCATACTTGATTTTTATCAAATTGATCAAGTTCTTCCTGCATGGCTTGCACCCAACATGAATCTTTCAGGGCCTCTTCAATTTTCTTTGGCTCAATTTAAGATATCAGGGCTATGTTGGCCTTCTTTTTGAGGGCTCATCTTGTTTTCATCCCTTTGTTCGGATTGCCAATAATGAATTTTTTAGGATACTAAGACCCATTCTTCCACTCATTTAGACGAGCAACAGGAGTAATTGATTCCTTTGATTCTTCAAGTTGACTATTGTTGATCATATTAGTTGACTCTTCAATGTTGACAGATTTACTAGTTGACTCTTGAGGTTGGTTAGCCTCTTTAGATTTCTGCATTTGTTCATCATCACCTGCATCAAATTCTTTCTCGGCCTGAGTGTTATTCTCATCAAAAACAACATGCACAGATTCTTCAACACACAGGGTGCGTTTATTATACACTATAAAAGATCTGCTATTTAATGAGTAACCAAGAAAATACCCTCATCACTTCTTGGATCAAATTTTCCAAGATTGTCCTTACCATTGTTGTGAATGAAACACTTACTTCCAAAAGGATGGAAATAGCTTACGTTTGGACGCTTACCTTTCCATAGCTCATATAGAGGTTTCTTCAGGATAGGTCTAATGAAGCATCTGTTTAGAATGTGACAAGCAGTACTTACACCTTCCGCCCATAAGTGATTTGGCAGTGAATGTTCTAACAACATGGTTCTTGCCATATCCTATAGAGTTCTATTTTCCGTTCAACCACTCTATTTTGTAGAGGGGATATAGGTGCAGAGAAGCTGTGAGTATATCCTTGATCATTGCAGAAGTCTCAAAAGCTCGACTTTCAAATTCTCATCCATGATCACTTTGCACAGTGGTGATGAGAGATCTTTTTTCTCTCTCAACCCTTTTACAGAATATCTCAAACAATTTCAAGGCTTCATCCTTGTGAGACAGAAAAATCACCCAAGTGAAACGTGAGTAATCATCAGTAAAGACCCGTACAATTTCATGTCTAAAATAATGCCTCAATAGGTCCTCCTGTTGTATAACTGTAGAAATTCTTAAAAATGGACCTATTTTGAGTTAAAAAGTACCCCGGGATTTGAAAGATAAGATTTTCTAGGTATTGCACGTTATGCGACACACTATGCAATCGCATAACGGGTATTCGGACAGCATAGTGGTCGCATACCTGGATAGGCTATTGTCCAAATGGAGGACAACTATGCGGCCCAGAATGCGATCGCATTCTGGGAATGCGGGACGCATAGCTGTCACATTCTTGCCCAATGGTTTTTGGCGAGGGAGGTTATGCGACGCACTATGCGATCGCATAACATGTATACAGACCGCATAGTGGTCGCATACCTGGGCAGATTGTTTTCAGTTTTGGCCCATTTTGAGGGCCATTATGCGACAGGAATGCGAACCGCATAGCAGGAATGCGATCGCATTCCTGACCGCATTCCGTGTCGGGGCTCCTAATTTCTAATTTTAAAACCCGACCCCTTGTTCAATAAAACACCCCTCCCTTCATTTCTAACCATTTTCTGACTAAGAATAGAGAGAGAAAAAGAGAGTTCTTGAGAGAGAGGGTTTCAACATCATCCAATTGCTTTGTCCAAAATCGCTCAAGCCCGGAAATGTTTGAGTTATTGTCATCTTCCTCACTCCAAGAGGTAAGTCCCCACCCCATTTCCCTTAAATTTCCAGATTTTGGTTAATAAGTAGAACTCCCCTAAAAGAGTTCTTGAAGATCAAAGTGAAGAACCTTGCATGCATGTCCATTAATTATCACAATCTAGTAAAAGGAAGTGGGTTAGAATAAATATTCACAAAGAAGGGGTGGTAATCTAAGGGGTCACATCGCATTCGATAAAATGCCTAAGCAAGTACGAATTGTGTTCATGATTCCCAATTCTAAATGAATGTGTTACCTTATGAATTAGATTGACGTTTCTTGACGGTCCGGTGATTTGTGATAGAAATAAAAAGGGGAAAATTCGACACAAGGTATGTATGACTAACTTTAACCTTTGTAGAATCCTCTTATTGGTGTCCGAGCATACGGTATGTGTACCTTGTTTGAGAATATATGAATTGACTGTCCAATTATGTTGATGCATAATATTTCACTCCCTGAATTTCTTGTTGACTACTATGCTAGTTGAGATTGTGAAAAGTGGTTTGTTGTGCCTATATTATTATGTGCAAAGCTCGCAAATGCTCGTAGGTATCGATATGAAAGTATGTGTTAATGAATGAAAGAATGTTAATGTGCCCAAGTGTGGGAATGTATATAATGGCTAAAAATCGTGCGTGGTAAGTAATGAAAAAGGGTATTGTGAAATGACGTAATTGAGTTGAACGATTATGGCAACACCGTGTACATGAATTACTACTTGGTGAGAATCATTGTGCCTTGAGCCCGTATGGCGAATTGTTGTTATTAACTTGTGTTCCTTGTAATGAAGATCCTTGTGATCTAATTGTTGGGGATTGTTGTTATGAAATGTAATTGTCTGGTGGGATCGGGTTGCACGCCGCAACACGGAGTAATAAGTGTGGACGAGGTAATAAGGGTGAGTGAGGTGATAAGGGTGGCCGAGGTAAGAAGGATCGAATGTGATTATGTTGAAATGAGAATCTGTGAAACTCTTGAATATGGTGGTATTGAAAGGAGAATCTGTGAAACTCTTGATTTTGGGTTGTTTCTGTTTCTGTGCAAAACTTGTTAGTTCTATTAACTGTCTTGTATTTGTGTATTGCTTGATTTTACTTAGGGTAAAATTTGTTCATACATACTAGTACTATTCCACAGTACTACTAACGTCCCTTTTTCCGGGGGCGCTACATCTTTTATATGGATGTAAGTGGTTCCATAGCAGGTAGCTCAGCCCGCCGTTAGTGGTTCCTCCTCTTCATCTCTCCAACAGTTGTCGTGAGCCCCTCTTCTCCTCAGGGCCGTGTGTGGATTATACCACCCTCTTTGCTTATGTTGTAAAGGTATAGTCAGGGCCTTGTTACCGGCAAGTTATGAAAATCCCTAGTATTCGTAGAGGCTCCGTAGACATGAGTTGGGTGTATAGTATATATGTATTTTTGGGTAGTAACTGCACGTACTCGAAAACCGTGGTTCATGTTGGAAAGTTATGTATGTATTATGTATGTTTGGATATCAACCGTTGAAATGCTAAAAGAGGAAAAAAAGGAATTGTGTTGTAAAATGTACTTTAAATCTAAATTCGGCTAACTCACATGAAATAATGTACGTTATGAACACGGGGTAATATGTGGGGTAGGAAAGGAAATCCAGGTCCGCTTGACTAGGTTCATCCGGTTAGGCGCCGGTCTCGTCCCTCGGTTTTGGGGAGTGACATCATCAACAATAACAAAAGCTTATCTTTACCTCCAATGCTGGCAGTTCTAGTAGGTCCAAACAAATCCATATGTAATAATTGTAAAGGCTTTGAAGTGGAGACAATATCTTTTGTTTTGAAAGAATTTCTAGTTTGTTTACCAATCTGACATGCATCACACACATAATTTCTAGAAAAAATTAATTTGGGTAAACCAATAACCAATTCTCGTTTGGAAAGTTTTTCTATCAAATGCATGCTTGCGTGACCAGGTTTCTTATGCCAAAGCCAAGGATCGTCAGAAATAGAAGTTAAGCAGATATGACCATCTATATTTTCAAAACTATCAAGGATGTAAACATTACCATACCTTTTACTTGGAAGAACTGTTTTACCTGATTCGTCCTCGATGGCACATCCTGTTTTCTTAAATTTTACCTCGTATCCTTAATCACACAGCTGGCTTATACTAAGGAGATTGTAGTTAAGTCCATCCACAATTTACACTTCAATGATATCGCAGTTGTTGTTGAACAGAACAGTTTCGGTACCAGCTATCTTTCCTTTTGAGTCATCACCAAATTTTACATTTCCTCCATCAATTTTTGTAATTTCTTTAAATAGGTTCTTGTCACCTGACATGTGACTGGAACACGCACTTTCCAAATGCCATTTTCCTTTGCGACTTCTTCTGCGGTGTTCCTGCAAAACATGATGATTATAATTTCTTAGGTACCTAAGTCTGCTTGTGTCCTTTTGGGTTAACGTTGCTAGGTTCAAGATTGTTCTTGGGTCTCCAAACCCATCCTGACACATTTGATTTACGAAAGCGGCAAAAGTAATACTTATGTCCACTTTTATTACAATAGTGACATTTGGGGCTTGATCCAGTTGGGGATTTCCCACTTGAGTCAGAACTACTTGACTCTGTTCTGGAAGGTCCTTTTCTAGTCGACTTATAAGATGTGTGACTAGACCTGGTAGAACTATAACTGGTGGATTTGCGCATGCGGTTAAGCTGCACAAGTAATCCATCATACTTATCCTGAAGTTCATCCTTTCCAATTTCACATAAATCAAATATGAGTTTCCAATATCTTATTTCTCTATTTAGTTTTTTTATCTCATCAAACATTTTTTGTGATTCTTTTAAGGTGAGATCAAGAATATCCTGCAATTCATTACATCTGTCACAGTTATAGGGTTTTACCTCGCTTGTTTCACCTCGAGCCATGAAACAGTTTTCATTTTCATCTTTTTCTTCATTGTCAGAGTCATCTTCGTCTGTCCAGCATCCAGAAATTTTCTTCATGTCGTTTTCAAGAATTGTCATGACGCGCAGGTTGGCTACTTCTTCATGTTCTGAACTGTCTTCATCACTCCAACTTCCAAATGATTTGTTCTTGTTGAATCCTCTGGAGACTTTTCTTTTGCGTTCGGGGCATTCAGCTTGAACATGTCCAAATCTTCCGCATTCATAGCATTTTCCATCATTTTTATCATGTTCTCCATATTGCCTGGTACGCCTGGATGAGAATCTTCCTTTCATGGTATTTCCGTATCTCCTCACCAGTCCGTCCATGTTTCTTGATACTAGAGCAATTTATTCTATGAGAGCTTCAGGGTCATCATCTATATCGCTTTTTGCTCTTTCAGTTGTAACCTTGAAGATTACAGTCTTCTTCTTTTCTTCTTGAGTAGTTTTCTTCAGATGGGTCTTTTCAAAAGCTATGAGTTCTCCTCGAAGTTCATCATATGACATTTTATTCAGATCTTGAGACTCAAGAGTGACGACTTTAGTTTGCCATGTGGTAGGTAGACTTCTCAGGATTTTTCTTAGTTGGTCACCACTGGAGTATGGTTTTCCAAATGCCTTTAGATCACTTATGATTTTGCTGAATCTGGCAAATATTTCTTCGATGGATTCTCATTCTTTCATCTGACATAGTTCATAGTCAAGCACCAACATGTTGATGTGAGTTTCTTTTACCTTGCTCGTTCCTTCATAGGTGACTTCAAGTTTATCCCACATCTCCTTAGTCGTATCACGACTGGATATCTTCTCATATTCTTCACCACTGATAGCATTGTAAACCAAGTTTCTTGCTTTTGCATTAACTTTCACGATAGCCATTTGTTCTTCAGTGTATGCATCAATGTCTTCAAGATCAGCGGGGGGTTGAGATGTAGCGGCAACTGGTAGTGGGTATTTTCCCTTTTTGATGACTCTCCAAACCAAGACATCATAGGACTTTGCATAAATTTCCATGTGCACTTTCCAGTGAGAGAAGTGTTGACCATTGAAGTAGGCTGGCCTCACTTGGGATGTTCTTTCCTGGAAAAGTTCTCCAACAATGACTTGGTTGGCCATGATCTTTTCTCACAAGATGTTAAGCAAAAATAAAATGTGAGCGAGGCACTGATACCAATTGAAAGTGCAAGGGGGGGGGGGTTGAATTGACTATTTTTTATTTTAATATTTATAAGTTGACTAGTTTTATAAGTAGGCGGCTAGTTATGATAACGAGATAATAAAGCAGCAGATTATAAAAGCAGAAGTAAATTGCAGGAATTAAAGACACCGGAATTTTATACTGGTTTGGATTCAATGTGAATCCTAGTCCAGTCCCCTTGGGTTGCAAGAGAGTTCTCTTTC